>WOGN01006796.1:0-12224 GCA_015342105.1 Leptinotarsa texana | reverse complement strand
CAAAAATCGGTTTTCAAAACCACTCACTACCTCACCTAACCCCACGAACACACGGCACTGATAAAGAAATATTGTGAAACGGACAAAAAATTAGTATTCAGGCAGTCCAGGTAGCCGATCCTTTATTCCTCAACTACATCTGTTAGCACGTTTGCTAACTATCTGTGCGACTAGGGGCCACAGACAAGAAATGTTCATGACTGTACTCTTATGTTTATTGCTGTTCCAATTGGGAACGGATATACTATACAACAATTACAAAAACTAGCGTCTCTACCCGAAACGCACGCCCAATAAATGACTAATCCAGAGATTTTTTTTTTACCTCATTTTACTATATAGGTATTGCAGTTTTCATGAGTATCTCTAATATTTCTGAAAATAACACACAGCAGTTACTCTATCATTTTGTAACTTTCTATCGGTGTTTTCTTTGTTTGTAGTGGGCAAATCCTCATGAACCATGAAAACTTATGCGAGCTAAGGATTTCCAAGCTTTTACCTCCAGCATATGAATCTTGCATTCACAATAGCGATTGATTCAATGCTAAACAACTAGCTATCATTCGGTTAGGCGGTTGAATTAGGTACACCTATCTTTGAAAAATGATAATATCATTAGTAACAGTTATATTGTCGAAATTGTTACTTTTCTACCAATGATCACTTCGTAGTTTACCAGTAATACTGAAGTTCTGGAATGTTTCACAAATACCTAGGATATTCCGGAACGCGCCCTTGCATTCCTGACTATTCCCGAACATTCCAAACTATTCCAGAATGTTCCGGTATATTCGAGAATGCTCTTCAATACTCTAGACTGTCTGATGACTTCGACAATTGCGGAACTAGCCAAACGTTTACACCCATGCTCAATCCCCAAAGAGATGGGATGAAATCACACCTTCATGATATGGGACTAGTGGCCACACCTCTATGCAGGATGTGTGGACAGGAAGATGAAATTGTTAGGCAAGTCCTACGCGAGTGTCCGAAGTTAGCGTCAATAAGAGAGTGTGTCTTCGGCGAGTGTTGGCCTACACCTGCCGATATAAAGGAGATGTCTCCCAGTGACATGTCCACCTTCCTGGAAAGGACACGATGAACGATTACCTAGGAAGACAACTCCTCGAGAATATGTACAACGGGTTACATGTGGCCTGAGTGCTGTGGTCCTACACTCACTCTCCCTACTCTACAGATACAGAGATACAAATATTCTAGACTGTTCTGGACTATTCTAGTGACTGTTATTTACGGTGAGAAAAAAATCCAGCCCTCAAATCTTCGAAAGCACACCCTTCACGAGAAAACGAGAATATTATTCATGGATGGGGTGATAGATATCTACCATACCATATAACTCCCTTGAGTTCCGCAATGATTTGAGAAGTTTCTGGATCTTATACAAATTACGCCTGAATCTAGGATACTGAAAAGATTCCTCAGGAATACTAATGCGAATGGATATTTACCAACCGATAGTAGATTTGCTTTCAGATTTACAATAATGTATTTGTATCAAATGTTTACTTACCATCCCTATACCACTTGACTTCTGGATCAGGGGAACCACCGATACTGGAACACGTCAACTCCTGCTTCTTGCCTTCAGTGACTGTTACGTATGAACTTGGGGCTATGGCAGGCTCTTGAGGAGCCGTTAGTACCGTGAGTAAGTACCTCTGAACGTGAAGGTTGGCTCCAGATCCTCCTGCTTTGACTTTACATTCGAACTTGCCGTTGTCTCGGTCGTAACTGGCATTGGATATCAGTAAGTCATAAATACCGTTCTCCACTTGATAATTCAATCTGCAAAAAAATTATTCAATGAGGTACGAGGCACCAGTTTCAAAATTTTAGTTTTGTTATTTGTGAATCGAATTATATGAAAGGGTGTTGAACCATATTCATCCTCCTGAGAAGTAAAACAATTGAGAAGAGAAAACTTTTCTATATTCATCAAACGGATGAATTGAATATTTATAATGGAAACACTTTTCCAAAATTCAGGCGAGATATTTCACCCTTATTTTTAGGGAACAGGAAGCTATACAAGTCATTCCAAAATAAATCATCTATGTGATAGACTAAGTTTTGCAAAGACATAATACGAAAACATCAAATGTATTAAATATAGTTTAAAAAACTAAAAAACGAGCTTTTGAAGAATATTGAACTAAAAAGTTAAAGATTATTTTGTTAATACTTTTTTCAAAGAAGAAACACATATAAAGTGACTTCGAATTTTATCAAGGAGGTTACGTACAGCGCCATCTACCCGCGAATAGATCAAGCAGTAATGTCGATGTATCAAGGAGGTTACGTACAGCACCATCTGCCCGCGAATATATCAAGCAATAAAGTCGATAATTCTGTCAAATACAGACCCGATCTTGAGAGTTACAAACAAATATACATACATACATATAGGTGAAGCTAATATAAACCGTGTACAAATAATTAATATTTTGTTTGAGAAGTGAATGCTTGTTTAGTAGTAAACAGAACAGAAGTATCAAATGGGAGATCTTTATACTCTGATACCATAGAAAATCAGAGTGATGTGCTGAAACTACCCAGCGGATTTGCATACCTACTGTTTTCATCAATGGTGATTCAAGAGGTTTGTTTATAATTCATTGTGAAAATTGGTTGAAAAAGGACAGTTTTATTCAACATAGCTGAATCGAGCCGCTAATAGAAGATGCATTTTAGTTAACTTTGAAAACAACTATCGAAGTCGATGATTCGGAAGATAATTGAAGTGGATTACTAAATTTTATAGCACTACAGTTATTTCTATTTTGTTGCTCACGAATTTGGTTTTTTCTTAGATTCTCTAACAATAAAATGTTCCCATGTATTTGTCAATATTTAATTTATAAGAAGCCAAAGATTCAACCGAATCTAGTGATTGGTATTACTTTTTTCAATAAATATGTAGAGTAATTCTATAAATTGACATATTTTTGTAATTATGAACCGACTAAAATGAATCAGAAACTAAATATTAAAATAGATTAGTGTTAACCACAACCAGATTGGTTGTCGGTTATTATATGTTTATACTAATGATAATAATATTGATAAAATAATGGTAATGGTTGTCAACTCGCAGAGCAGAAAACTTTAACATGATTGAATAAACTGAATATTTAATATGAAATTCGTGAATTCATTCCAGTTACTTGTTTTACAGCCGTATATTTCAATAGAAATATGTTTCAGCATCCTGATACTTTACTGTGAAGTGTTGCTACACATGGCTAGACACAAAGCAACGAAATTCATTCACGCTTATTAAAGGCAGATGTGTAGCAAATGGAATCGTCAGACCATTCATGACAACTGCGAGGATGAAATCAAATTTCAAGAATTACACAGCCTTGACGTGAGACTGCTATAAACCAGAACGTAAAATAATTTAACCTGGCAGAAAGACAATATACGCAATCTGAAAGAAAACTGCATTCCTGGCGACTTAAGAACATAATGTACAACATGATAATAACGATGGAACGTGGAGCTTGAAGATGGAGGAATTCTATAGTAAATCGATGCCGAAGAAAATTCCAGGTATGTTAGGAAATGGAAACTTCGAGATAATCGAATATATATTTTGTTCTAGTCATACATTACATTATGGAGTATGAATATATTTTGAAAGAGATGCACTGACAAAATAGATATGAGAGATAATTGTATAAACACCAAATGTAACTGAAGCCTAATTTTTTAATAAACCAAACGGAGAACTGAACAAGTTGGTCTCGATTTTGAAACAATCTACCTCTCTCATCCTCTGTACCTGGCTAGATGAAATATATTAGGAGTTTTTGAGAAGTCTACCCTCGAATCAGAAGCGAAATTTATGACAAACCTCAAACAAAATATGGTTTCTTAGAGTTTATCTTGAATGGAGAAAAATCATTATTATTCCTATTCTGAAACTATATTCATTTAGCAGACCAGTAGTTCCTATAAGCTATTATGAGCTATTTTCCTAGTAGTTAGTTTTAGTAAATAGATGGAAAAAATAACCGTCTCATTTAGTGTCTGCAAGACCAATAATTTGCTCTTGATATCTTTGAGAAGTGTTTCGTTAACAATAGTTGAGTGAATAGAATTTCAGAAACAAAATTGGAGATGCTGCGACAAATTATCGTATTATTGAAAATGAAATTACTCAATGCTCTACTTCGAGTTGGTAATTCCGTCCAGTTAGATAGTTGAGAACATTTCAAAGGAATAACTCAGAATGTACTTATGAACCACTGAAGAAGCTAGCTACTGGCACCAGCGAAACGTCAGGAAGAAATTAAAAAAAAAAACGACGGTCTTCAAAGCCGAAAAATAGTGACACTGATTCCAAAAGAAGTTCATAGAAGCATTCAGTCAATAATGAAAAAAATAATACGCCTACTTTTTTGCCAACTCTCTAAGCTCACCATTGCTCAGAGAAAAAATACTAAAAAACAATACTTTTCAGACGTCCGGAAATATTTGGGTAGATGTAGTTTTATTGTTGAGGTTAAATGACGAAAGCTATCACATGGTCACGCCGAGTTGTTGGATATTGATGTGGCCAATGAGTCCCTGCAGATGCAGAAGGAAAAGAAATTGTAGTTTCAAATGTCTTTCCTCGTTACGAGAAGTAATTGTACTGATTAGACAGAACTATTAATCACGGCTGTTTCTCAATAAAAGTCAATCAATGAACCTCCAATTGCTCAAAATGCAACGGCTTCAAAGATAAAGACAAATTAACTAAGTTCGTGTAATAGATATATCCTATGATGCTAATTTGATTTCAATATTGCATAATACAATAATTTTAATGAAACACAAACACATTTTCATAATTTATTCTGGTACTTTCATAAATAATCAAATTGGGATTTTTATAAAGAATATCAAACAGATTTTGGATTTCTACTTCTCCATTTTGATACAAAAAATAGGGGAATCCTTGCTTTCCCATAAATAAATTTCTCCTAAAAATATGCACCTTTCAGTTCAATCAAACAAATACGTATTGATATTTCAGTTGAACACATTTTTCTATTTTTAGGTATTCATTGATAGTCATTATCGTTATGATTGATATCTGGTTTCGATAAGTTGGACAATATTTTTAGGGAATAGTCCTTCTGAATATTTTATTCAGAATAGTTGTTCTATAATAAGCATATACAATGAAAGGTTTCATTCAAGAAAAATGAAGTTGTTTTTTCTGATTATTTGAATGTAATAAATTATCTGCAATTGAATGGCCGCTGGTTATTTCTGTTTCATTCATCCATATATACCTCGAAAGAGCTGAAATAACTGAGAAAACTGATAGGAACAGCAGAGAAAAGAATTATATTTTACGGAACACATACAAACACTTTTGAAATGAAAATATTAGTGTAAATGAACTAGAGATTGAACCAAATTATTCACCCAGTATTAGTTTATAATTCTGACAACCATCCGAACCATACCAACTATGTTGAAAATCAGGAGATTCCGTATATTCGTGCTGAGTTGATAATTCAATCTGGAAAACGGGAAATGTTGGGTTTAACTACATCTGAATTAATTGGGGTATTAGATAGGGGTTGTATATTGCCGTCTGAGGTTTGTATTGTTATATCACAATCCTATGGATTAGTTGAATTAGACTAATTATTTGTAGCTGCACTGGGAGAGTATAAATGTGCTCACCAGAAACGAAATCAGATTTTGGAAAAATTATGGCTAAAATCAATATTATCTAAGGGATCATTGGTTCAGCATTGGTGACTACCGACTACTCTACTACTCACTTTTTCACGGGGCGACACATATAACCCGTTTGATTTGAAGTTATATTTTCTCAGTGTATAGTTCATATGAAAAAGTTTTCAAAAAACAACTGGAAAACTGCCGAATCTCACAAACGTATTACTATATTTTCATCCAAATTATTGACCGATTTATACCTTGGAATTATTCATGAGATTCGATGGATTTTTTATCCATATAATTTGAAAACACACAATGGATAAAGTTCATTATTTTGGAAATTGATATGGAGCACTGAATGGCACTCCGGAATGCAAATAAAATTGGTTGGAACATTCACACATATAATGTGGTTAATCTGTTTCTAATCCGGTCAATTTACAAAATTTTGCATCCAGTTCAAAGTTGAAATCCTAAAAAATCGTCATCGATAACTGAAAAAAAATCACTCGGGGTTGAAGGTCACAAAAAACGGGTTATTTGCGATTTTCAGCAAAACGGAATTTAGTTCAATGTGCTGAAGTTTTCAAAAGACTAATTACACTCCACAAGAAGTTATCAACAACGGAATTTGCTTTCTTCTCTCAATGTGCCATCAGCCTACAAAGTCAGCGGTTGGTCATCAACATCTTTTACGGGTATATCACCAAGTTCAAATGTGGTTTGGTTATCAGCTAGACCCAAAAGACTGGGTTTGTAAGTTGGTCGACAATACACGAGATCCAGTTCAGACTTTACTCTCGCCTGCGCCGGAAAAACTGCTGAACACAATTTTTTTCAACTGTAAAAACGGATGTACTGCTAAGTGTGGTTGCAAAAAAGTTGCACTGTTTTCTGCCTGTTTTTTTTTTAATGACAAAACCTAGGAAAATCCTTGAGGCGCTCCAAAGGCCCGTTGTATTCCAATGTTGAATGACCAACAGTTGTGGATTCATTATAGGATGAAAAAAATAACTTTCGTCTGATTTACTTCTACTACGGTTTTTATCTATTACGACCGGTTTCCGATTTGTTAAACCATCCTCAAGTATACTGATACATTTTGTCAGAACAACTATCACTTATCACTTATCCTATATTCAATAGGACTTTCTACAAAATAAATAGATCATCAATGGAACAAGTTGAGGATTCGTTTGATACCAAGGAGGAGACATGCAATGTATCACTATTGAGACAATTTACTTGCACCCAGGATGAAGAAGAACAAGGAGAAGAAGAAGAGGAAGCAGAAGTATTTGAGAATTGTAAGTCAGACGAATGAATGTTCCAAGTTTTTTACTAGTTTACACAGCTTTTATCATTTTCAACACTTGCCAATATCTCTCATCATTCAATAAGTAGTTTAAAATTGGATAGAATCACAAGAGATCCGTGGAATAGGCCTTCCGGGGAAACCACAACACTTCCAACTTTTTGAATCGTTACATCTCAGGCTCTAGGGACAAAATATTCACAAATTTTTGACAGATAATTATCTGATCTACAATTTTTGTAACTAATTTTATGATAAAACTATCCGTTTTACTGAAAATCGCTTACCTTTGACCCCAAGTCAATTTTTTTGTCAGGTATCGAATCGACGAGGAGTTTTTAGATTTCATTTATGATAGTGTTTTGAACAATCCTACCAATTTTGAGATGGGGGCGAATTTTTGTACCTTCACTCCTATTGTTTGGTTTAATTTGAACGGAGAGTGAAAAAACTATGGATCCAACGAAATGAACAAAAAACCTTTTCATTTTTGACTTATTATTATTTAGTAATGAAAAATGTTTATAATAAACAGATTATAGGTGGTGAGAGAAGGTAAATAAATCACTTTTCACTTTCCGAGGTGAAAACCTTAGAATACTTAGAATACCTTAGAATTCTTCGGATACTTTCGAATACTACACCTTATAATTCTAAGGTGAAAACATATAAAAATAGTTGATTATGAAGTATTATTTGACAGTGGTTAATATTAATTTGACTTTTTTCAACAGAGAAAGAACATTTGTATAGTCAATGCTGCGAGTACCAAATGAATCCTTACTATACGAATAGTTATGAATTATCTACAAAAATGCAGGTTGAAGAAAAAAGAAGTTAACTGAAACTTTTTTTTTAATTGACAACAGATTTATTTATTGAATAATGAATTTTTAACAGCATTAGTTATTGTAATATTCTCAATTGTATAGGTAGATGCATTTATTCTAAGAATGAATAGATTACATTGAACTGATTCAGAAAGCCACATTTGATAGCAGAATGCATGACTGAAAAATAATTTTGTTATATAATCAACACATGGTAATTTAATTTTGAATTATTAACAATAAAGTTCCTTACAAGACTACTGAAAATTCATCAAGAAAGAACTTTAAACTTTTGAACGTTTACAGTGTGCATGATATTATTAATCATTTAGCAGGCAATTTTCTAACCCATAATCTAAAATTGTTGTTTTATGACATTTCACATAAAAATGAACCCCACACGGCAACAGTTTTAGTGGAATAATTATTGGCTTTCTTTGCAGCCATAATTCATTCACTGGCAATTACTGTACCTGGTAATGGAATATCGAATTTATTGGTACTTTGTTTCTTTTCTCCCAAAAGAACAATAAAGAGTCCAGAATATCTTAGATAGGCACGGAATGGAGTTGTTATCGAACGTGAAAAGTTCATAAAATACAGTAAGTAATTCCTAGTGAAATCGCAGGTTAATTACCCATTTTGAAATGATTTTCAAAA
The DNA here is from genome assembly GCA_015342105.1 of Leptinotarsa texana. Classification (NCBI taxonomy): domain Eukaryota; kingdom Metazoa; phylum Arthropoda; class Insecta; order Coleoptera; family Chrysomelidae; genus Leptinotarsa; species Leptinotarsa texana. The sequence continues at coordinate 3,707 of WOGN01006796.1, read as the reverse complement.
CTGCTATTTTTTTGGAATATCATATGAGATGTCAAGAATGAAACTGGTCAAATATTTGCAAATCTGAGTTTTGAACAAAATTAGATTCATTTGTAGCCATCTTGAAGCTTCATCAGATACTTTAAATCAACTTTCGAATACAAATAGCTTTTGTAAAAGTTACTTTTTAAAATTATTAGTTTTATTCAATAGAAAATATATATGTAGTTCATTAGTTTGATTTTATCTTCGACAAATTACAATTACAAATAAATAAACACCTGATTTAAATCTAAATTCAAATCATTTGATTTAAATCAGGTCAGCCTTGATTTTTGATCGAAAAAGATTAAATTCTATGCGGTTAGGTTCAACTTAAGTAAGTTTATTTTGACCCACGATTATTTTAACGTGAATATGAATAATTAATACACACAAGAATCATATTAACTCTTGTGTAAAGATATTATAACAAAATAACTGGCAAGATGTACTGTAGACAAAATAAGATTTATTCTGTACTCCTACAAAGTTCAAAATGTAATCAGTGATTTTAGAAATACAATATTTCACCTCGGTAGTTAGAGAGGGGGATCAGCTTGGCCATTGTAGGGATAGAAAGGTCATAATAGCGTGTCCCAAGATAAGCGTATCCCAAGGAACAATAAAGGGATTGAAAATCTAGCTATTTGTAGCTTACAATACTTACATGGGAATAGGCCTAAATATATGGGTTGCTTTGGTAAAGATATTCGGGAATATTGAATTTTACGAGGAAAAGTGGATTAGAAAAGACCCATACTGGAAAACCCGGATTAGGAGATAATGAGATAAGATAAGAATAATGAGAAAATAAATAACTTAAACAAGATTACTTAAAAATATCTAAAATAAAAATAATGCCATAAAACAATCTGCTGTGTTCAAGATTCACAATTCACTTGAAAAATAACTTTGATAGCAAAATTTTGAGACCGAACAAGGTTATAAAGTAACACTTGATATAAATAATGTTGTCTTGTCTTGTCTATTCAATTTCATTTACCTCTACATGTTCCTAGATCAAGTTATTGGTCATCCAAAAATATAAACAATGAAATAGCAAGGGGGTGCCCAAAATGGATCAAAATCATGGGACCTGGAACCACCTCTGCTGAAATCTCTGATACACTACCAAATTAGGGAAAAAAATCAGAAAACACACAGGAAAATCTTGATAAGAGAACCATCTGAAAAAATAAACGAAGAAATGTTTCACAAGAGTAGGGATCAGCTCAATTCTAGGGATACTCACTGGGAACTGACCATTTCAAGAATTTTTAACAAATAAGAACTGTACACCGGATACTTTAGCTGCAGAAAATGCAAAAGAATATGAAAATATTATGAGACCATGAGATCGAAGTGATTTCCGGAGACTTGGGAGAAATGAACACGACAGATGAAACGAGTGAATGACCGAATAATCAAACCATTGAAAACATCAATAGATGATTGTAGGTTTCTTTCCATGATAAATTCAACAAGAGTGAGTCCAGTTCGATTTCTCTTCGATACAACTCAATTCACTAAAATCCATTGACAAACAGTATGTCCAATTGTTTCCTGCGCTAGTTAGCTAAGTAAACACCTCACGTATCCCACCATTCATCAGAAGGTACAATACTATACGTGTCTACGTGAGGTGATGTACAACAGCGATGGATTTTCAATAAAAATGCCCATAAAGAAATTTTCTTGGCACCGACTATATCTCCACACACGTCAGTGAAGAGAAAATCGACGGAATGCGACATACAAACGTTTGTTTGAAGAGACGAAAGCGAAGCTATCAAAAGAGCTTTTGATGCCAGCTCTTACGTATTATGCGGAGTTACTTTCAGCTCTCATTACATTCGTTCCTGAAGCGTACACCAACGACAGGAGGATATAAAAGATTTCTGGAGGATTTGTTACAAAAAAAAGTGGATGCATTATGTGAAGGTTCTCAATGGGGACACGGAACACACGAAATGATTTGGTCAATTACTTTCGGAGATGCGGCTATTCGTCTGTATATTGGGGTAGATGTGGTACGGTTTATTTGATAAAATGTTATGGAAAATAGCTGTAATTTTGAAATTTTTCGAATTTTCGAATAATAATATATAATAGAAGACATGATGATAGAAAAAATATAAATACTGTCAGCAAAGTGTATTGTTTTGTTCTTGTACGGGTATATGGAGAATCTCAATTTATACAAATGGGAATCAGTCAATTCATTCACAAACAACAATAATGAACTTCAGTTCATTGTGTTTATGCAAGTTCTTTCTGTTACACGAGGAAAACTTTCATCAGGATACAAGGGAGTCTAAAATGCTATCATTGAAAATGGATGAAGCTTACTACTGCATTGTAACTGATGGGAACCAGAGCTATGATAGGATTTGTAGGATTTGAGTTCTCAAGTCGAAAGAATGCCATAACAGTAGATACTGAATGACTGACATTTTATGGGAAGTCAGTTGTGTTTTGAGGCAGATATAGTTTCAGATATAGAAAGAAAAATATAATACAAATAGAGATTTGTCATTTCATACAGAAATTTTTGGTTTGAATCTACTAAGAAAAAAGTCGAATATTAAAAATGTCATCATCACACAAGATAATTCAGAAGTGAAATGAAGATCCTCAAGTATTCACTTTCACTCTTTTCAAACTGTTAAAGAGTAAATAAAATATACAATACATTGATACAGACAATCTATTTTTGTTCAAATGTCACAATGGAACGTTTTCTTTTACCCAGGAAAAAGAAAAGTAGGATTGGTCTTTTTAAAATATTTTCAGGCGAATGTTACTCCAACTAGCGAAACATAACCTTATCTTGTCATTTACTGAGTCATTCGCCTGTCATTGAACATTTTAGTGAAAACCTACAGATCTGGCACCATTTTTTGTATAAATGTAGTTTCCATGAATTAATTGAATACATTATACAAGCACAAACCTTTATGTTTCTATTACAAATTACTAATAAATTTACGTATGAAATGTGCGATGAATGCAAGAAATTGATTCTGCTTATACACTTATAACTAGGAAGCATAAATTCAACTTATAATAACCGTCTATAAAATGTATGTCTTCAAAAAAAGTTGCACAGTATTATGTCTCATAAAACTTTCCATTGGTTTTGACACTAATTAACAGTAATTAGCGGGAGCGGAGCCTATGAAAAGTAAATTATATTCTCTCATATTCGCTGAGAAAATTACTAAATTAATCTCATTTGCACCAGTCATATCTGTAGTCATGGCAAGAAAAATATGCACAAAGAGAAATCGATCGATAAACAGCATGTTAGGACAGTAAAACATGAAGCTGTACAATTTCAGTTTCCCGCTAAAAATCAATTCCACAGAAAATTTTTTATAGTGTACAGGTCAACAAAGAATGAAAATGGATGCCAGAGTTGTCGAAAGAATTTTCTCGTTGCCACATTGCTTTTGAAGTTCACCGCAGTCGTAGATGAAACGTCAGGAACACAGTAATCTTTGGCTTTGAAAGTTTTGCTCAAGTCTCCCAATAATTCGAAATGAACTGCTTGAAAATCATGAGGCAACAAATATATGAAAAAGAAAGATAATTTGGAAATATTATGCAAACCGCACATATTATGCAATTCGCGTCAGTACGGTCTAGCTACGAGCAGGGATAAACATCATTTCTATGAAGAAAAT
>WOGN01006795.1:0-12224 GCA_015342105.1 Leptinotarsa texana | reverse complement strand
CCTCTAGTACCGTTAAGCCTTGAATACAACGTCATCCTCGGAATGCCATAAAGCTGGTGTGCTCTGTGGGCAGTCATAGTACCTCGACGAATGTCTTCAAGTACTTGGGCCAATAACTCAGTGCTGTACTTCTTAGGAATGTTCTTTGCAACATATTTTCGAGGCATCTTCTTCCTGAAAACAAACAGAATCAATTAATTTATTGTGAGATCAATCAAACATTTGGGAACAAAAATATAAGCCCTAATAAGATTGTAAAACGTCTGATAAGGAGTGGGTGAATGTGTATTCTATGTAAATTTTGTTTGGGGTAAATGTGTACTGTAGTACACATTTTCCCCAGGAAAAAATACACATGTACCCCATGACTGAAAACAAACCGGGGTAAATGTATACCCCAATATTATGTACAGGTAAACATTAATTTAACTAATCTGCAGCCATTAATGAAGAAAACTTACTTCAAGTGATTTATCCAAGAACTAATCAAATCAAGCTGAAAATGGTGATCCTGCAGCACTGCGTAAACAGAAGTCCACGAAATGTGATTCATAACGAAAAAAAAACACCTGACGAAATGGAGGCAGATTGATAAAGCCTTATTATCTGGACATAGGTGCAGCCATCTGAGAAGTGATCAGTGAACTACAGGCTTCCAAATGGCGCCACTAGATAGCAGCTAGCTTCAGTTTTTCCTCTTTTCAAATGAGTACACATTTGCCCCAAGTACGCAATTACCCCACTTCACCCGCCATGAAGGGTAATGTTACGCAAACCACAAAACTCGGGTTCATCTGTTTTATACCAACCCCTTTTATTTTGTAGAAAATTTGAGATGGCTATGTTAAAGGGAACATACAATTGAACAACTATGGCAAATCTGCAGTTTTTACCGATAACAACATTTGATTTATGACAAATATCACTTAGATGCGTACAATTACCCTCCTCTCCCCTGTTGTCGTTGCGCGGCTTCTTCAACCTTCTTGGGGTTCCCTCCGTGGGATCGTTCGTGATCGCATATCACCCTGCGACCATTCAGTTGTCGGCCCGATCCCTTACAACTTCGCTTGGGTATGCTGGTCCACGGTGGCATGTTTTGCAAAGGATTTTGGGGGTTTTACATCCCCTCACCCTACTTATTTCTGTCACTGAACAGGAGTCCGGCGACCCCGTTCGTAAGGCCACCTTGGCTTCCCGCACAGGGCCCTTAGTCCCCTAGCCGTTCCCCTATTCGCCACCTGGGGACGCGCTCGCTAGGTTGTCCAACCCACGGATACTAACCCCCCTACACGTCAAAAAATTAAAAAACTGCGTTCTCTGAAAAATGCAACCCTACATGTTACTTTTCAACGGACTAATTACCTCGTTTCGGTACGAAAGTCGCCCTTGCCAGGTAACTTCGTCGCGGCGTCCGCAACAATCCCGTTTCATAATGGTCTAAAATTGGGCTGCACCTCTGCTTCCGCGAATATCTGGCCCGAAAGGCCGTGAATATCGCTCGCGCTTCGATGTCGTAGGCCCGCAACCTTGGATCTAGGCTGATTTATTTTTATAAAAAACAGAAGACAGTATAACACGTGAAAATAGCATGTATGTATTTTGCGTATGTTACGTTTCTGTATCCTGAGATGTTATCGTAATTGACTTTAGGAAAATGTCGGGAGCCAACCGGCGGATTCATTAAAATCTGGCATTGAAGGGAGTGGTGTAGGGACTGTAGTGTATTTCCAACTAGGTTCCAAGTTATGGAACACTCAGATAGTGGACTGTAAATAAGGGAAGTCCAATTCACAGAAATCTAGATATCTGAACCTGTAGGTAACCAAATAAATCTTACAAATGGTCGGCAAAGTTTATCGAAGGTTTTTCTAGAGTAGCGACCCGCCCCGGCTTCGCACGGTTGCAATCTGTCTAAAAAATCTGTTTCAAATCTGTTTTTGAGTTAATCAGCTGTGGCCCCCATACGAACAACTCTCAGCAGTTGAGAAACTTGTACGAGCTAAGAACTAACTAAGTCTTACCTTTTATCATGTGATTCCTAAGACAGCTGATTTCATGGCTGATAATAAATATATATTCACCCACCGGAAATTTAAGAGCACGGAGAAACATTGATGAGAATATCCTATCACCCACGAGCGAAAAATGGTAAGCACGAAGCGTTAACCGAGTGTAATAATTCGCGAGTGGACATAATTGGCCTTATCCTTGAAGTGCGTACTATACTTTTTTTACGACTGGCCGTAGAAAGAAATGTTACAATATATTTTTTTGAGATTATGTCTTTGGATAATAAAACTCATCCAGTCAGCTAGAACACAATTGAATGACTTAAAAATTGGTGACAATATTTCCTACAAAATTACTTTATTAGGATACATCGATGGATGTAGCCGTTACTACGTGGTAGAAGTTCAAAATAAAAAGTGAAATGAAAATTTCTATGTTTTTTCCACTTTTATTTGTAACTAACGTTACTGCAGTTTCGTCCTATACGGACAATTCAAACTTATACAATAAACTAACAATGATTCATTACATTCGCCACTATACAGGGCGTAACTGGATAAGTTTAAAACTTTTAAAAACATCGAAAAAAAGATAGGATCTTTCACATAAAGAAACTTCATTGGAGTATTCCTTGTTAAGATACAGCCCCTTAAAGGGGGTACATAAAATTTCTATAATTTTATTCACAAGCACTAAAAAAGTTACAATATTGAAATTAACCTGACGTTTTGTACTACCAAAAAGACATTTACCCAGTTATTTATTTGGTTTACCCCATGGTTGTAAGAAGTGGAAAACGGAACTAAAATTTGTTTCCAATATAACTTTTTGTCTTATCATTTGTTTACCATTTAACAATTTATTTTCGTTAGCCTGTTTCATTCTAAACAAAAAATGTCTCTTGGGTTTTTTGCCGAAAATTAACCAGTTCGCAGCAAAAAATTATTTTACGAACAACTACAGAGATACATCGTCATATATGCGAACTGGATTTATAGTTATTTTGTAGTTAGTACCTGCATTAAACGATTAAAGGGTAATAAACAAAACTAATTTATTAATAACAAAACACATAACATGTAGAAATCATAGTAAATATTCAATATGTCTACCCTCAGACATTACGCATGCGTCTAGACGTCGGCGCATAGAGCCACGTATTCGCTCAAATATTCCTAGAGTCTCTCTGATTACCTTGCATGCATCGATGATGCGGTTTCTTATGTCCTCTACATCGCGAACAGGAGTACGATAAACCAAATGCTGTAAATGGCCCCAAATAGAGAAATCGAGAGGATTGACATCCGGGGATCGAGCGGGCCAGTTCTGTGGTCCTCCTCGACCTATCTATATACTCTTGGGAGATAATTTTGAGTTTTTCTGTATCTTCCAATCATATAATGTGAGTACCTTTTTTGTTGAGAGCATTTTGACTACAGCTGATGTATCAGTTTCTACAAGCCGACAATTTCTCTTCTGGAGTCGAGTACCTATACCCCTTCTCTGTGGCTTTAATGTAGACCAATCCGCAGCTACAAGAAATCCGGGTGTTGCTGAAGGTTATCTGGGGTCCCTAGCTGACGTTAGACTTTTTGCGATGGTTAATGTAGGCCAAAATATTGGTTTCACGTTGTGTTTTTCAAAGATTCTCCCAATCCGGTCCGTAACATTTTCAATATGGCATTTTTCAGGCAATTGAGTTCATCAGGAGGACTCTCAGGTTCGCAGATACGTCCTGCTCCCTTAATCAACTTTTCAATTACCCCCCAATTTTGTTGTGGCTGGTGTTTAGAGTTCTTGTTCAGGTACTTGTCAGTTTTGGATTCCTGTACACTCTGTGGCCCAAAGTACCATGTTCGCGTCTGTTCAGGAGAACATCCAAGAAAGCTAGAGTACATTGAGTTTTTCGGGGGTAATAAACAGGCAGAAGGTCACAAATAAAACCATTGCCATTTTCTCCGACATCCAGGCGGCAATTACAGCGCTCAGCTCATTTCAAGTCTTCTCAAGACTGGTGGGAAGATGTCTGAGCGCACTCAGTGAGCCAAGTATCCAAAATAGAGTCACTCTAGCTTGGGTACCTGGACATGAGGGTCACACGGGCAATGAGGAGGTCGATGTTCTAGCCCGTGAAGGCGCATCCAAGGCTATGATCGGCCCAAAACCCTTTTGCGGGGTAGCGGAAGCATATCTAAAGACATCCATAAATTCATGAATGCAAGCCGAATTGATAGATTGATGGAATGAGCTCCCAGAAATGAGAAAGATGAAAGAGTTCATAAAAAACCATCGCCCAGATTCAAGAAAGACCTGCTAAACCACAACAGTAAGGTTGAAAGGGCAGTGGTGGGTCTACTAACGGGGCATAGCCGACTCAGGAAACATGGATCTGACAGAAGACATGGGTCTGACAGAAGAAACTCAATGCAGATTCTGTCAAGAAGAGGAAGAAACTGTACTACATGTGCTCTGTGAATGCGAAGCGATAACAAGGCTGAGATATGCAAGATGCGGGGAAGAAAAATCAGTGGCTGCCAGTTATGGAGTTTCATCAAAGAGATCCAGCTAGACAATGAGCTCTAACAACCAAGGAGAATCACAATAGATCTGAAAAGGTTGTAGTGAATCAGGCCATGGGTTAGCTGTCCGACAATATAATCTAATTTTGGATTTCTTGTTACATTGTTAAATGGATTTTTGGGTTAAGAGAGTTTAGATATAAAATCGTTCAGTGTAGCTTCACCAACTTGCCTTACTACGAACGTGTCACCAACATAACGCAGCTAATCACGGCCGCTTGCTCTACATCTCGTTGTTCGAAATTTTCAATGAAACAATTTGCCACCGCCGGACTTGATGGATTGCCCATGGAACCATGTTTCCGCCAGCGAAGTATTTGTGTCTTAGTGATTAATGTAATTATTGGATTGTCACACAATATTTTTCAGGCTCTACATTTGTTCCTACCTACATATTGTCTTCTTTCTTCGCCTTTAGGAAAATTTATTGAATATTGAAGGAGAGTCTTAGAGTACTCATGATTCAGAATGGAAATTATCTAATGAAGGTTGCAGTTTTTTCTATGAGGTTTGTTTCATTTCTGGAAGGTCATCGATAAATGTCAAAGAAGTTTTGAAATGTAAAATATGTCCATGTTGTTGATTGGTCCCTGAAACATGATGTTCTACATTAGTCTGTTGCTATTTCGCCACTTTCATCGATACACTTAGCCATGTACTTTTCCTCATTACGCAATATTTCTCATTGATACATCTCAGCTCAAGGTAAAATACAGATTATTTAGTTAGATCCAGGAAAAACAATCGCAACGATTTTCAGTCATGTACTTGAAGAAATACTAATTTCCTTTTACTTGAATATCACCTATAAAGAAAACAGTTCCTTTGTTCTGAAGTCTTTTCTTGAAAATCTAGCTTGTTTACGTTTTTGCCGGTCGATTTCCAGAACTCAGTAAAGATAGCCTCTTCTGTTTTTATTCACGGTATCTCTATAGCAAGACGCTGATTGTCCATTGTCGATATCGAGTTTGGTAATAACGGCTGGTGTTGAGAGGAGTCATATTGATTTCACTTTTGATTGAGATTTGAGAGTCATACGTGAGACTGAAAAGGTCCATTTTCTCCTGGAATCATTTGCTGAAGTCATCAGGGTTTACATAAGTTGGTCTGAAAAATTCATTGGCTTACATAGAATTTTTTTTTTGATAAAATTTGATTTCGTTATCCAAAATATTTATCTTCCAAATGACCTTGTCATCTTGGCAAGGTCCACATCGAAAAGGATAGCTCATAATATCCTCCAAAGCACGATGGACATTGTTCACAGTTGGTGCCTGAGGGAGCAGATGTCTGTCAACCCCAGCAAAACTGTGTTAATCCCCTTCACCAAGAGAAGGAAATTGGACGATCTAACACCACTTTCCCTCAATGATGTGGTCATTCTATTTGGAACGGAGGTGAAATATCTTGGCATTGTTCTTGATAAAAGACTCACCTGGAACGCTCACTTAGAAACAGTTTTACACAAAGCCAGACTGTCCCTATGGACATGTCGAGGGATTTGTGGTAGAACTTGGGGTTTAGGTCCCAAACAAATCCTTTGGATCTATGTGATGATTGTCAGACCAATGATCACTTATGGTGCAATTACTTGGTGGCCAAAGGCTTTACAAAAAGCGGCACAGTTGAAGCTCTCTGGCTTACAGAGACAGGCTTTTCTGGCCATCAGTGGTGCCATCAGTAACACGCCGTCAGGAGCCATGGAGATCTTTCTAGATCCACCTCCTCTCCACATTTTTCTGGAGAGAGAGGCTAGAGTTGCGGTGGAGGGTCGAATAGACCCACTCACTGTAGACCTAACCTAACCTAGTTACCTTCGAGGGCGATACAACACTTATAGTGGCTGACTGTTGCGTCTTTGCATGCTTCCGAGTCGGTTCACCATGTGCAGTACACTCGGATGACGGTCGTTTCCTAGTGTGAAATAATTGAGCCACATTCCATCCATTGTCACATATCGACGTATAAATTCGGCTTTCTTATGGTGGAACACGTTTAAAAACTTAAAAACTGCCCAGAATCATCAACTCACTTCGAAAAAAGCTTTCACACACCCAAATAGTCCTGCACGTAATGACTGGATAATACGTTCCTTTGATATCTTTAGAGTTTCAGCTATCTCGATCAACTTCACTTTGCGCTCATCCAAAATTATTTTGTGGACTTTTTTGATGTTTTCATCGGTGACAGCCTCTTTGAACGTCCATTGCGTGCATCTTTCTCTCACCTCGTTTAAACTTAGAAAATGGTCGATTTTCATGGCGCAGAGTCCAAATAAGGTTCATAAAGCCAATCCTTGGCTTCAACAGTATTTGTTTTCACCAAAAAGCAATGCTATTGTAACACACGATATTCTTTTTGATCGATTTTCTTCAAACTAACAAAAGTTGCTTCACTCAAAACGTTCTCTCCCATAAACTAGCAGTCCGACAGCTGTGAAATTTGTACACATGTCTTTTGAAGGTTAGGGTTGACTAAAAATAATATGCATTCGATAGTAGGGCAATCTGTGTGTTAGCCTACGAACTTTATATCTAGTACATCTGCAAATTCAATTCCCTGTTCATTCCGAAGCCATACGATCGCCTAATCTAGAAAGACAATTTTCTGTTTCTGATTATTCGGCTTACCTCTGTTGAAGAAATAGTATTTCTTGTTTTTTTCATCCCACTTCCGTTCAGGAAAGTTTTCAATAAAAACAAATCGGTTTTATTTGCAGGAGGCGATCTTTGGAGTATTCTGCAGAAACAGAAAAATCGTCGATTCGAAGAGAAAGACGCCAGATTCATCTGCTCGTGCGTGTTTGAAGCTTTCGACTATCTTCATTCCCGAGGTGTTATTTTTCGGGATCTGAAACCGGAAAACTTACTGATTGCACTGAACGGCTACATCAAACTAACAGATTTTGGATTCGCCAAGAAACTTTCAGGGCAGAGCAAAACCTTCACTTTTGCCGGTACACCGGAGTACGTTGCTCCGGAAATAGTTTTGAACAGGGGACACAACAGGGCGGTCGACTACTGGGCGTACGGAGCTTTCATTTTCGAAATGTTGACTGGCAGGACTCCTTTCAGGACGGATGACAGCAGTCATATGCGCACTTATAACAAAATCCTCAGCGGAATAGACAACATCAGTTTTCCCACCTACGTAAACCTCAAAGCGAGGCATCTCATCGAGAAACTGTGCCAACCAGTCCCATCTGAACGACTAGGGATGAGTAAGGGTGGGATTCAAGATATAAAGAATCATAAATGGTACTTGGGATTCGATTGGCCGGCGTTTGTGAAATTGCAAATGCCCTCTCCGTTCAAACCTAAGTTGAGCAGCCCGATCGATACGAAATATTTTGATCAGTTCAAAAGAGATAACGACACGCCACCTGACGAGCTGTCTGGATGGGATGATAGTTTTTGATCAACTCGAATTTTGGTTTCTATCTGCCTGGCCTGAGGTATTTTTCGGTACTCTGCATCTTTCATTTATAGCAATTACAGTTTTCGTATAATTCTAATATTTCTAGTAATGGGGAGAGACGCATTGAATTACATAGCCTACGACAAGGAAAGTCATATAAAAATTGATTTGAAGGAAGTATCTCTACTGCACAGGAAATTTTACGCAGTTTACTTCTCACACAACAGGGCAGAGATATGAAGACACAAGATTTTGAATGACTTTCAACCAAAACTAACCTTTTACTTATATCTGGCATAGTGAGTTAGGGGCCGTTCAAGGTTTAGTAAGCATATTTATTACAATTACTTACCCCTCACCATCCTCCTTGTCAGCAAAAGTAATCAAAGCTCTTACCCCCCGTCCCATGCTTGAGCAAACATTGTTATATGCATCGTCCTTTCAGTTAATTCTCTTTCTTCTTTAAATTGATTCATGAGCATCAGTTATAATTCTTGAAATAAAAAAAATATTTAGGATAGAGAACTTCAGCCACATAATATTCATTTGAACAAACTCCTTTGACACGGTATTCATTAGAGAATAAGGTAATATGAAGTAATATACAGTCTTCATGCCATTACACCCGAATCTATGATTCTCGAGTTTTCAGTGACATTGGGTGTTAGCTGCTCAATTTTGTGTGTCTACTGACTGTTCGATTTTAGAATGTCTAAGTCGTTCTCATCAAGTTATTCAATATCATAGTTTTCTTCCAGTCCATACTGGCTTCGAAGGCAATGAAGCTGCTGACTTCCTTGCAAAGGAGGGTGCTGCAAGCAGCTTCAACGGACCAGAACCTGTCATTGGCATATCTTTAGGCTTTACCAAACAAACATTGAACACCTGGATGGGAAGAAGATTTATGGACTTCTGGCAGAATATTCCAAGATTGGCTCACTCCAAAGCGTTTATTCACCCTTCGAATCTTGATACCAAACAGATGTTGGACTACGATGTCTGACAGGCTTTCTTACAGCTCATTTGAATCATCATATGCAGAGACTCGGACTGTTGGAAGACAGTGTGAGTCACCTCTGAAAAATTATGAAACAGCAGAGCATATACTTTTTGCCTGCCCCGCTGGGGATAGAATCAGGTTTTTAGAGTTCGACAGAGCCAAACTGACGGCAGAGCCGATGTGACGATTTATCGACTTGACAGAAGCCTGATAAATACCACATGTTTTGCATGTTCGACTTGATAGCTTCAACTTTACCATCGGACAAAAATAATCGTAAGTTATTTGCAGAAAATATTTAAATGAAGCGTTTAGTTCACGAGCTAAGTTGACTGGAAGATTGAGAAATTGCCCTCCATCATCCAAAACCAAGTCATCAACTGGTTAATTTATTTTTACTGGTAGCGGAAGAAACCTAGTGTCTAGTAATCTAAATAGCACAGCAGCATTCTATGGTTCTACATTTTAAAATTTGGAGCAAGTATTGGCTTTCACGCACATGTTCAGTATGCCATATAATGTATGGGAAATCAGGAAGCGAGTACCTAAACGAAAACATTATTTGTGGGAATCCCCAAAAATTCGTTTCGTTTTCAAACATGTACAATGTGTAAAATAGTAAATAACTACTGCTGGCGGCACCATCTAACTAGACCTCCCGTCCCACAAGTCATTAAAAATAAGAAGGGCCCCCCCCCCCCCCCGCTCCCTATAGTGCCCCTTATACTTGAACGGCCCCTTATGAACCAATCACATACTTTCTTCGTAAGGACCCAATATTAACAGAAATTGTAGAGGTTAAATCAAAATTGCTTATTCAGTGTTTGATTCTTATTGATATTTGCAGTTGTTCACAGATTGTTGGAAGGTTTTTTTGTAATTTTTTTTGTAGTTTCAAAATGAATGCTGAATTATTTTTTTTCTTGAAAATGTTAAAAAATGCTCACATAAAATTACTCATCAAGGATTTCAATGTCATCAATAATCCAAAGGGAATTATTATTTGTGTAGTACTTGTATTTATATTCATTAGTTCTAATGTTATTTGTATGTGAAAACTTGAAAATAAATAAAATTTACATGCCTTTCATTTAATATTTTGTATTCCTTGAAAATAACTGAGTTTATTGAAGTAATCCGAAACTTCCTTATTGAGATAATGTATTTGTGAATTTAAATGAAGTTGTATATAAAAACTGAAACTGTAGGAAATCTTTGCTCCTTTTGAATAGTAAGTTTCGACATCGATCAACGAAAGAAATTCGCCTTTAGTCTTTCATTTCTGCTTTCACTACAAGACACCTTCAAAACTAGAGCCCAAAAAAATAGCATTCGTTATCCAACAAGAAACAGCACTGTTTTCATTGGTAGTGTTCTTCAAGAACAAGCCTGAGTAAGGAAAGTCGATATCTCCCCCTACAAAGACATCATCTATGGCAGAAGGCCCAATCTATGAATATTAATGATAAAAGAGGCTCTTAAGGCAGTGTGTTGCCAAGCAACGTTCATGAAATAAGAACTGCCAATGGATTATCAGAATAAATTAATTTCTTTATTTCTCTAAAATACTTTATTCTCAAAATACAAATCATGAAATAACAACAAAAATTAATTGGCGTTCCAGGGTGACTTCATTGATTCCAGTGGCGCATTTACTTTTCAGCTACAAGAAAAACCTGCAGCACCACATCATCTAAATATTTCGATCTGCCAATGTCTCCTCACTCATAAAACAAAATGTAGGATGTCTCCAGAGGCTTCAATTAATTCAATACATCGGCAGAACATTTAGTGACATGACTATCGTCAAACTTAAACCAGTCCGTTTCGTCTTTGGTCAAGGCGTAATAATGACCAGATTCAACGCCAGAACCACATTGAACAATGACTGCATAAAGATTATAACAGTGGTCTGCTAGATTTAAGTGTTCATCAATTTCGGACCTTGTTTGGTTTGGTGTTTCCGTCAGAGGTTGAGTTATGTTTGAAGATCATCAGTGTTATTAGATGGTGCCTCAGCTATACTTGTTTTCTTATAACAGTTAGTTACTTTGGCGCATGTTTGGCAATCAATACAGTCGGTCATCACCTGTTAAAAGTTCAATTTTCAGATAATTTAAAAGTAAGCTTTGCACGGACTGTTTATTAGTCATATTAGAAAACGCTAGTTGAAGTTCCAGAAATTCACATACGTTTTCGCTATCTCTTGAACATTTAGTACAAAGTAAAGTGAGGATTTTTTTCAGCAAAATATTTACTAACACAAGTCGCGATAGACTGTACGGAATCATTCAATCCAGAGCGGTCAGGAGTAGTGATTCTGCTATTGTTTTGTTTACGAAGAGTATTCAACAAGAACGAGTATCTAGTGGACTTCAAAGACTCCAAGAAATAGGTTGGAGGAAAACATGATACATTCTTACGAAACTGCAGCTGCATGAACAGGTGTTTGAAAGTGGTGAATAAGTAGAAAACATTATCGTTCTCGTTTATTATCAAAACCTCGTTCTTGAAATTCTTCGTCATGAACAACACGTGTAAAATGCTATTCATGTAGCAAGTTTTTCCTAAATAATCTAATCCAATTTTATTCTCAAGTTTTTCAGGACAACTCTCTATTGACTCGTAAGGAAGAACATGTTTCACAGATTCTGCATAAGAACCATTTCTCAAGCTATATATTCATGGAAAGGTTTTAGATTATCTACTTCTGATGAAACCACAATGATAACTGTTTCTAAAGATATGTAGATCATATACAGTTGCTTTTAGATACAAACTAGAAAAAATAACTACTTTCACAATAACATTGAATTACGTGAAAAAAAAGTCCTAATATCTCTTAAAAATATTCATAGGACTTCCATATAGGGTGATGTATGGAAAAGATCACTCAAATTTACATCGTGCAGCACTGAGGCTAAATTGTATTATTTAATTGAATTTAAATCTTATTATTCACATTTGAATGTTGTAAAGTAATTGAAAAATGAATGGATTGAATGTAATTTAAATCTTATTTTTATCTAATTATGGCGCGAAAAAAAGCTTTTTTTGAAGTGTTTTACATAGTTATTGGAGTTTCACGTAAATAATGTACTCGGACTCGTATATAAAAATATCAAAGAATATTTGTCACTTTTCATAACAGTTCCTTCACTGATGCCAGAACTCAAAGCTCTAAGGCCTTGAATTCTTGAACTTCTAAAAGAAAG
>WOGN01006794.1:0-12226 GCA_015342105.1 Leptinotarsa texana | reverse complement strand
AAAAAACGTTTTTGTTTCTCGTTTATAGCTTTTGGCATTTTTGGTTGTGGATTCCGTTTTTGGTGTTGTAAAAATAAATTAAAGATTCCTGTCAGGAATCAGGAATTTCCTGAATGTAATAATAGAGGTAATTGTAATTAGATGGAAGGAGATTTTGAATCATATATTTTTCTAAACTACAAAAAAATCTGGATAATATTACAAGATGAAGCACTCTCTTCTTTTACGGGAAAGTTTCATTTTTTTCATAGAGATGGATAAGTAGCAAGCCATATCTTTTTTGCTTCAAAAACTAACACCCCTTTCAATTCAATACTGAAGTTCTTATGGAGAAACAAAAAAATACATTCGTCAAGTATTGGCGTACTTCTTAACTTATTGCTATTTTCTAGTGTGTCTTTATCAGTTTCATAAAATAACGGAAGTGATTTGAAAATCAATGAATCTTTATTTTATGAAATATTTAGAAGAAAACTAAATGCGGGTTTGCCGACTCGGATAGTTCTTCAGGTTCCATTCGATCATAGGCTACGAGCCCGGATTTTGTTCTGTTCATATATAATTAAATTTTCAATGAAGAGTGTGTTGATAAATTACAGTTTATCTATTTTGTCTGTACTGCGTCAAAACAGTAATATTATTATTAAAATTGAGTATTTCCCTCCGCAGAGGTTTAACCTGCGATTTTTATTTTAGGGAAGGGGGGAGTGAAAACTCAAATGTATATAAGACTGTTTTGAGTAGAATAAATTGAATATATTTTTTTTCCAGAATTTCTGCAGAAGAACTGATGAGATTGTCTGCCTATAATACAGAATAAAACATCAAGACGGGGATACACTTCTGGTTACAGTAGGATGCAGATTAACTACTTGAAATGTAATTTCTATTTTCATTGTAAATATGTTATCTCGATTTCAATGCGACATATTTTTCCATGTGAATGATTGAAATAAAATATCATGAATTTGCTTTGGAAGTCAGTACATTCTACAAAGAAGGATATTGGTCAAATATTGGAACAGGAATCGATTTATAATATTCCTTTGAGGATCAGTGTTGTTACAGCCAATAAATGCCTAATACCCTCTATTGTGTGGATGTATTGGAGGGATTTTTATAATGTGTACAATTCGATTCTCTAGTTGTAGAAAGAAGTTTTTTGAAGGTGGTTGACAATGTTTCGTGGTGTATTTCATCAGTTCGAACTTCCATTGTCTAATATAATATAAATTGATTTGAAATCCCTGAAATAAAATTAAAAAGATTTACCGAAAATAACAATTTTAGTGAACAAAAAACTGAAATTACAAAGAAATGACATACAAGCTACAACCAAAAAATTAAAAAATTTAAATATAAATAAAAGCTGAAAATTAAAAATATTATTAACAAAAAATGAAAAATAAAAATTAAAAGATTCCAAACCAAGTTTCATCACATTTCGATGTTAGTATCCACAATCGTCTTCGGGTGATAACTGGATTTATTCCTCAGAGATCTGACTATTTATAGGGATTTCAAATCAATTATATTAGACAATGAAAGAAGCTGTTGAAAGAAGATGAATGGTCAGAAAAACAGATGTGGAATGTTGTTATATTTTAAATTTGTTATATGTAACACTCGATCTTTTAAAATGGAATGTATGGGCCATAGTGATATATAATTTGTTGAATTTGTCTTCAAATTGCAAGGTTTCATGAACTTTCTCAGGAAAGTAGATGTATACTGTTGTACTGCTCATATTTTATATCTCTAATGAAATGTTACACAGATACATGATTCTCTTTCAGAAAAACAGATGTGAAGTGCCGTATTGCTAAAATTTTGTATTTGTTATGAAATATAACACTCAATCTTATAAAATGGAATATGTTGGTCATATTAAAATACGATTTGTAGAATGTATCCTCAAATCGCAAGATACAAGATTCTCTTTCAGAAAAACAGATGTGAAGTGTTGTGTTGCTAATATTTTATATTTGTTATGAAATTCTAACATGAAATGATCTCATGAAAAAGAATATGTGAGTCATAATGAAATACCATTTGTTGGATGTGTCTTCAAATAGCAAGCTTTGATAAACTTTCTCGGGAAAGCAGATGTGAAGTGTTGTACACTGGTTCCTAAAAAATTGATTGTGGGTCATACTGACATATGATTTGTGGAATGTGTCTTGAAATCTCAGGAAATCAGATGTGAAGTCTTGTATTGGTAATATTTTATATTTCTCATGAAATATACCACTCGATCTTAATAAAATGGAATATGTTGGTATACAATTTGTAGAATGTGTCTTCAAATCGCAAGATACATGATTCTCTTTTAGAAAAACAGATGTGAAGTATTGTATTGCTAATCGCCCAGTTTGATGAACTTTCTGAGGAAAGTAGTTGTGAAGTGTTGTACTGCCCATATTTTATATCTCCAATGAAATATTACACTGGTTTCTAAAAAATTGATTGTGGGTCATACTGAAATCCGATTTGATGAATGTGTATTCAAATTGCAAGATACACGATTCTCCTTCAGAAAAATAGGTGTAAAGTGTTGTATTGCTAATATTTTCTATTTGTTTTGAAATTTAACACTCGATCCCATGAAATGAAATATGTTGGTCATACTGAAATGCAATTTGTTGTATGTATCTTCAAATCGCAAGATACGATGAACTTTCTCAGGAAATCAGATGTGAAGTTTTGTATTGCTAAAATTTTGTATTTGTTATGAAATATAACACACAATCTTCTAAATTGGAATATGTTGGTCATACTGAAATACGATTTATAGAATGTGTCCTCAAGTCGCATGATACATGATTCTCTTTCAGATGTGAAGTGTTGTTATTGCTAATATTTTATATCTGTTATGAATGTGTCTTCAAGTCGCAAGCTTTGATGAAATTTCTCGGGAAAATAGATTTGAAGTGTTGTAATGCTCACATTTTATATCTCTAATTAAATATTACACTGGTTCCTAAAAAATTGATTGTGGGTCATATTGAAATATGATTTGTGAAATGTGTCTTGAAATCGCCAGATACATGATTCTCTTTCAGGAAAACAGATATGAAGTGTCGTATTTCTAATGTTTTGTATTTGTTATGAAATATGACACTCGATATTATAAAACGGAATATGTTGGTCACATTGAAATACAATTTGTTGAATGTGTCTTCAAATCGCAAGGTTTGTTGTATTAATAATATTTTATATTTGTTATGAAATAAACCACTCGGTCTTATGGAATGGAATATGTGGGTCATACTGAAATACAATTTGTAGAATGTGTCGTCAAATCGCAAGATACATGATTCTCTTTCAGAAAAATAAATGTGAAGTGTCGTATTTATAATATTTTAGTTTTATTATGAAATGTAACACACGATCTGATAAAATGGAATATGTAGGTCATACTGAAATACAATTCATTGAATGAATTGAAGGGGTCATATTTTTAGGAGTGATTATTTTTTGGGAAAGAAAGTTTTTGGCTTTGTACTACTCCATCTTGATACAAAAAAAAGATGAGAGAATCTTCCAAAGAAAGGAAGGAAGTAATTAATTTGAAAATAAGTAAGTTTATACATGGATGTGTATATAATGCAAAGAAGTAACTTTCAGACACAACTGAAAGTTACTTCTGAAACAGCTACTTTCATATAAACGTTGGATTATACGAAAGAAAAAAATTCTTTCGTAACAAATACTTCTATATGAACACTGAATTGTACAGAAGATACTTTTCTCTACTCAGTTTGTATTTCAAACATTCGTTGTGGAATAAAAATCAGATATCATTCATATGAGTTCTACTTTTAATGAATGGTAACTTTAACACTGGTTTCTGAAAAATTGATTGTGGATCATACTGAAATCCGATTTGTTGAATGTGTCTTCAAATTGCAAAATACATGATTCGCTTTCAGAAAAACAGATGTGAAGTGTTGTTATTGCTAATATTTTATATCTGTTATGAAATGTAACACTCAATCTCACAAAAAGGAATATGTGAGTCATACTGAAATACAATTTGTTGAATGTGTCTTCAAGTCGCAAGCTTTGATGAAATTTCTCGGGAAAGTAGATTTGAAGTGTTGCACTCCTCACATTTTATATCTCTAATGAAATATTACACTGGTTCCTAAAAAATTGTTTGTGGGTCATACTGAAATATGATTTGTGGAATGTGTATTTAAATCGCCAGATAGATGATACTCTTTCAGAAAAACAGATGTGAAGGGTTGTATTGCTAATGTTTTATATTTGTTATGAAATACAACGTTCGATATTATTGGACGGAATATGTTACTCATACTGAAATACAATTTGTTGAATGTATCTTCAAATCGCAAGATTTGATGAACTTTCTCAGGAAATCAGATGTGAAGTCTTGTATTGGTAATATTTTATATTTGTTATCAAATATACCACTCGATCTTATAAAATGGAATATGTTGGTCATACTGAAATACGATTTGTAGAATGTGTCTTCAAATCGCAAGATACATGATTCTCTCAGAAAAACAGATGTGAAGTGTTGTATTGCTAATCGTACGTTTTGATGAACTTTCTCAGGAAAGTAGTTGTGAAGTGTTGTACTGCCCATTTTTAATATCCCCAATAAAATATTTCACTGGTTTCTAAAAAACTGATTGTGGATCATACTGGAATCCGATTTATTGAATGTGTCTTCAAATTGCAAGATACATGATTCTTAAATGCTGTTATGAATTTTGGGTCACGTACAAGTTAACGGTTTGGCTATTTTTGTAAAATCTTTGATACAATTTCTGTAGTATCCTAGAAGTCCTAAGAAACTTTTAATTTCTCTGTATGTTTTTGGGATTGTAAATTTTTATTAGCTTCAATTTCATCGGGGTTTGATTTTACTCCTTCGGGCGTTATTACATGTCCTAAATAACTGGTTCCTTTTCTAAAAAATTCTGATTTATCTAATCGGATTTTAAATTGGCTTGTCTTAGTCTTTCAAATACGTTTTGTAGATGTTCAAAATGTTCTTGTAAAAATGTACTGAAAATAACTATGTCGTTTACATATACTGAACATGTTTAATTTTGTAAACCTCGTAATATTTTGTCAATTACTCTTCGAAAGGTACTGGGGGCATTCTTTAATCCAAAGGGCATTCGTTTATATTCGTAATGTTCGTTTTCCGTTAAAAAATATTTTTTTATGTCATCAAAGTTCATTTCTATTTGGTAAAATAATGACTTTTTCCTATCCAAGTAGGACATGAAAAGGGTGACGTTGATGGTTGAATTATATCTCGTCTTAACATTTTTTAATTTGATTTTTAACTTCTTGTTTATGAATTTCAGGGTATCTATAAGTTTTTGTATAAATTGGAGTTTCATCTGTTAAGTTTATTTTATGTTGAATTTCATTCGTGAATGTTAGAGGTTATTTATCATCATCTCCGTGGTTATCTTTATTATGTCAAGTTCTGAATAATTAAATCCCTGTCTCTTTAATCTATCTGGGTTCGTCTATTGGATTTTTTAGGTTTCGGCGACAGAGACGAGTCTCTGTCGACTTCTTTCAGCTTGTAGCCATGTCTGTAGAAGTCTCCGTTCCTTTGTTTTTCTTTTTCTGTCGTTTAGACATTGGTTCTTTTCAGTTTCCCTTTTTTATTTTTTTCCGGCAAGCATGGTCTGCAGGACTGGAAATTTCGTAAGAATTTCTTGCATCTGCCCTAGGGCCATTCGGAGACCTTCGGGAGAGCTGTGAGAATTCTCCGTTGCGGAGACGGCTCTCGCGTATGAGATACCGTCTCTGACTACATTTTGCCTGGCTGTCCTCGGGTTAGAGTCTGTCATTTGGCACTTCTGTGGCCGTTTTTTGGTTTCGGGGCGTTCTGGGCACCCGGAGAAACTGGCTGGATGCTCGCCCTTGCAATTGAAGCATCGCATGGGCGAGTTTTTCTGTCTTTAGCACTCATTCGTTAAGTGTTGTTCGGCACACTTTACGCAAGCGGGAACTGCTTTACACTTCCGCTGTGTGTGTCCGAACTTCTGACACCTAAAACACTCTCCTACTCTGTTACGTGGACGTTGCATTTCTGCACTTACGCGGACTTTTTGTAGTTCCTTCACCTCTAAAATGTTAGCTTGGTTTCTAGGAACCAAGACTACCACAAAAGGGATCGGCTTTCTGTTTGACTTGCTCATCCGAGCAATGGAAATAACTTCAAAGCCTTTTTCTTGAAGCTCAGTCTTTATGTCCTCAGTTTCCAAGGATTCTGGAACTCCCCGGAAAACGACTCTCAGAGGCTTATCGGCTTGTACCGAGTAAGTATGATACGGTATTTTTACGTTGTCTAAGATTTTCGTCAGCTGTCTAAAATCATCTATGGAATTTAGATGAACTTTAATTCCTTCATTTGTATTTATCGCCCGCGAGATTGAAATGTTCTGCTCGGAGGCGATCAAATTAAATTCCTTCCATTTTTCCTTCGCTCGGATTGTTATTGGCGGAGGTCTGATAGCGTTTTGTTTTGTTTCTTGTCGAGTTTCCGTGGCATCCTCGACCTTATTTTCATCGTCTAGTTCCATCCTTTCGGGTTTGTTATCCTCTTTGGTTTGGGGGTTAACCTTCTGGGCTACCTGCTTGTTCTTTTGTTTAGGCCCTTCCGGCGTGCACGTGTTTTGTGACGTACCGGATGTGACGTCACCGGCCATGCTTGCGCTATTCCGGTTAGATTCGGAATTTTTGCTCCTTTTCTTTTTTGGCTCTTGTGCCGGGCTTACTGTTGTTTCCATAGAGGGCTCAGGCGTGGCCGCTCTTTTTTGGGGTATGCTTTCTTCTGCGGTTTCTTCCTCTGAGGGAAGGTCATCGACCTCCGGGTCGTCTATTTTGTCTTCGAAGCTTGGCAAAGCTTCAAAAAGTTGATAATATTTTGGCTTACGATTTTGTTTATTACTGTGCATGACTCAAAATATTTGTAAGACTTCGCCAGTTCTAGGCTGAAAATGTTATATCTGTCTAATAACGCAGCTATTAGTGCAAGGACTGCGTCTCTTGAATTATTTCTTCTGAAATAATGAATATTATTCATTAATTCCTCCATTCTTAACGCTTATCGACCTAAAACACTTTTAGGGGATAGCGGCTTATAAACTGAAAAACTGCCACTTTTGTCACTGTCGATGTTCACTCAACAACGTCTCAAACGTCTCAATCGCAACTGCTCTGTGCTGATGATATTTATCATCATAGAACATATCTCGGTATTTGTAATATAAATTTTTTATTGCACGTCTAAATTATAATGTTTCCATTTTTTCGATGAAATTAACTTCTGTTGTATTTAATAATTCAATTTCGAATGGTTCTTCGATGGATATTTCAATTGGAAAAGTTTGTGCGTTGGTAAAATTAGTGTATGCAAAATAATTTTCGATATTAACAAGTGCTTGAGGTGATTCGACTAAATCATAATATTTCTGAAATTTGAAATATCCTAAACCTTTTTCTTTATTCACAGATATTTTTTACTATTTTGGTTGTTCTGGGTGGAACAATAATTAGATGGTTTTTTTAGGATTTTCTTCAAATTTGAAAATTCTTCTGTTTCGTGTACAAGAGGTATTTTAGCTAGGGGTGTTATTATTTGTTTTTTCTCAGGATTTACAGAGACTTCAATTTGTTCGCGGAAATTTATACCTATAAGCCCGACATATTTATTACTGAAATAAAATAAAAAGAATTTGTGTTTTTGATTTATTTTAAACTGTTTGAAAATCGGAATCATTACCACTTCATCATGATAACTTGTACTGTGTGCTGTTTGAATATTAAAATCTTTTAAAATACATTTTTTATTCGTAAGCTAATTATGGTTTGATAAGGCTTGTAGTACTCTCTGTATCTATTAAAAAGTTTGATTCGGGGATGAAAATGTATGGTAAATTGGCTTCAACTAAATATGTCATTATGTTTGGTCCAGTGAGGTGTCTTCCTGTTGAAAATTTTGAGTTAAATTTTCATTTTCATGTTTGTTTTCGAAATCTGGGTTTTCTGGATTCTCAGCGGTATCGATAATTTTCGTATTCTTGTTGGTAACAAAAGTTTGTATATTCTTGTTTGTTTTCAAAATAATAGTTTTGTGGGTCATATTCGTGGATTTATTTTTGTATTACTTGAAGATGTGTCCGTAGTTTCTGGTTTATAGTTTGTCTTAAATTGATTAGGTTGTGGGGTTGTGGTGGATTTCTTATTCCTTTAATTTGTTGATTAAAAAATATTGGGTGTTTTTGTGTTATTTGGGTTCCATTGAAAAGGGATTCTTTAACTATTTATTGGTTGATGAAAAGTTTGAAAGTTTGGTTTCATAAAATTATATTGAGGTGGTCTATAATTATTTTGGGTATTCATAGGGTACTGTGATTTTTGAAAATGAGGATTAGGGTTTTGTAAATTAGGTTTTTTATTTGATGGGGTGACTTTTGTAAATGGTTTATATCATGTGTATTCATACTGATCTATTTTGTGAATATAAGAAATTTTCTTCATCGATTGTAGGTATCCTGGTACATTTCTTATGAATGTTTTTAACCCTAGAACACTAAACATACATATAACTCACAAGAACACTAAACATTCGTAAATTTAAGAAATTTTTATTAGCCATAAAAAATTAACCTGGAGGGTTCTGTTGCTTAGATATGAGCTCAATACTGTCAGTAAATAGTTACTCACCCCCAGATCTATCAATCTGTTCATTATGAAATGCCATTTTGCAGTATTAAATGCATTCTTGACGTCCAGCAATATAACAGCCCCCCCCACATAGAGTTACCTTGCGTCGCTCTTGATATAACGTGGCTCATCGCTGTCACAACCGACCTGTTGGGTCTTAAACCGTACTGCGCCTATATGCCTCCTTTCCTTTCCAGCTCTATTTCTAGTATATTCTAGATCATGTATTCGTACAATTTTCCAAATCCATTTAGAAGACATATTGGCCTATATCCTGTACCTATACATATAAGGTATAAGGTACCTATATAGGTATAAGGACCACATTAGCTTTTTCCAGTAGGGGAGAAATTTGAATCGGGTTAGGGATTTGACCCACGGGCATCTTCGCGGGCATATTCCATCTGGACCTGGTGCCTTTTGGGACTTTATCCTGTCAGCAGCTTCAAACAATTCTTCCAGAGTAAAAGGTAGTGGAAGCTCAGTTATCTCGAACGCGTCTACCTCAACCTGATCGTATGGCGGGAATAGTTCTTCAATGATCTCAATGCATTCTTCCTGTTCTAGGACATACGGTGTCCGGGGCTGTTTGAGTCCCTTTACCACCATCTTATATCCTTGACCTCAAGGGTCCTCTTCCAGCCGATTACATAGGAGGTTAATGTTGTATCTCAAGTGAGATGGCGATAAAACTTTTGAATAAATCACAATAAAATTTCAATATGAACGCTTTATTTTTCTACCAGACTTCTCTTGACACAATAATGACGAATGACATTTCAACACCAACATAATCAATGTTGCCAACCTTAGCCTAAGAAATATTCAATATGCTACATATCCCCCTCACAAATCTAACCACATGGGGGTTTGATTTGCCTTCTTGGGCGCTCGTCAATACTCAATCTTATACCCTTAGGACTAAAAGTTTTTACAGGAGTTGATTTTGAAGATGTTACATTTTCTTCAATGAAACCCTTATTAGTCATCTCATCATTATTTTCTATACTACTATCAGTCAGTAACATTTCACTTTCACTCGATTTCACCACTTCGTTTTCACCTAGAGAAAGATTGCCTGAATCTTCCTCTGAGTTATGTGCTACAGGTGAAGATACATTTTCAACAACTTCACGAGGGACAAGAACAACTGTATCGGATTCAGATCTATCTCTTAAAATCTATCAGGTGTCTCTTCCACACTAAATTTTCATTTTTCAATTTACATAAATAAATTCTATCCCCGAGTACTTCATCAATAGTAGCTTCCGCCCAGGTTTTCTTATTTGGATTTCTATAGTCCCTACACAGTACTCTGGTCTCTAGTACCTTCTACAAATGATTCTTTTCTATATCCTGTATATATATTGCGATAATGAAATAGGTATCGACTCAAAGAAAATTTTTTGTTGATTTCATCTTTCAAACCTTTTTGCAATGCTATTTTGAGAGATTTCATGAAATTCTCAGCAAATCCATTTGTAGATGGGTGATATGGGGAAAAGTATTATGTTTAATTCCATTCAAAGATATAAATTTTGAAAAATCTTCAGAACAAAATGGGGAACCATTGTCGGTTACAACTACCCTAGGTACACCAAATCTACCAAAACACTCTCTGAATTTCTCAATAGTTGGAGTAGATTTAGTTGAGTTCAATATAAAAACCTCTGGCCACCTAGAGTAAGTATCCACAATTATTAGAATCATTTTGCCCTGAAATTGTCCAAGAAAATTAGAATGAACTCTTTCATAAAAATATGAAGACCGATTGCACGGTATTAACGCTGCTTTAGCTGGCTCTCCTACAATTTCTCACAAAAGTTTCTCTATCTCCATATAAAGAAGGCCACCAAAAATAAGCCCTAGCACTAACCTTCATTTTGCTAATACCTTGATGAGTCACATGCAACTCTTTCAATAAATGGTTACGTAATTTTGTTGGTATTACCAATCGATACCCCCACATAACTACACCATTATCAATTGATAACTCCTCTTTACGGCTATAAAAAGGTTTCATCAATTCATCAGGTTCATTAGGAAACCCATACCTAACATAAAGTCTTCCTACAACTGGGTCACGTCTAGTCTAAGAGCGTACTACATTTACAATAATAGCTGCTAATTGTTCCATAAAATTTAAATAATTAAAATTTTCAGTTAAGGATTCATTTGTTTTTAATGGAAGACGGCTCAAACAATCTGCATGGACATTGTCTGTTCCTTTGATATATCGAAAAGTGTAGTCAAAACCTGACAAAACAATGACCAACGTTGCAATCTTCCTGCAGCCATCTTAGGTAAACTTTTGAACTCTCCAAAGAGGGCTTCTAATGGCTTTGATCTGATACAATTTCAAACCTTTTTCATGCAAGATAGTGATAACATTTTTGGACAGCCCAATATATACTCAAAGCCTCCTTTTGCAACATTGCATAATTTTTTTCAGCTTTCGACAAAACCCTAGAGACAAAACATATTGGCCGTTCACTACCATCAGGCATAACATGTAACAGTGCACCACCAATGCCGTATTGGCTAAGATCAAACGCTAATCTTATTGGGTTTGTTGGGTCAAAATGCACAAGAACCTTATCTGAAGCTATTTCCAATTTTAAATTTTGAAAAGACTTCACACTCATCATTCCAAATAAATTTTGAGTCTTTCGCAAGTAAATTGTATAATGGCTTCAACTTTACAGCTAAGTCCTTAATAATAATAATCGTCTTTATTATTTTCAAAAAATATGTAAAAAACAAGATTGAGGAAATACACCAACAGATTTTTTTTTAAAATAAAGGGCGAAGTTCAGTTCAGTTCCTGAATAAATTCAACAACTGAACTGTTCTTCCACTTAACCCTAAAAATACCTCTCTATTGATTTTTCTTTAAATAATACAAAATCAAAAGAAAAATATACAAATTTGTCCACACTACGGCAAGTAAGTTTACAGAAGTAGGAGCAAAACGATGTGAAGCTCTGAAATCATATCACCGACGTTTGAATAAATGGCTATATAGATTATAATTGAATTTTTGGAACCCAGCTGTACGTAATTCGAGGGGAAGGTCGTTCATCACATGGCATATTTGATAACTAAAACACCTGCCGAAAAATTCAGTTTTAAAAGAAGATGGAGCAAGTGTTCCTCTAAACCTGATATTGACATTATGCACATCCATTCGAAAAGAAATTTTTCTATGAAGATAAGCGGGCTTTCAGGTAACAATAATTTTATGGAATAGGTTGGCGGCATGCAAAATTCTTCTGTTATTCATATCACAACACAGCAAAGTTTTTGTTTCGGGGTTGAAATTGGATGATTTTGATGTATTTCCACGTGTTAAAACCGAAAGTGACCATAAAAATTATATATTAGCTCTTGTTTTCAAGATATAGTAGCATTATATTATATATATGTATATTGAGTTTTCAACAAATGAAATATTTCATCACCAACAGTTGGTACACATGTTTGTTTACATAACACCCCTCTC
>WOGN01006793.1:0-12226 GCA_015342105.1 Leptinotarsa texana | reverse complement strand
CACAACATCTTGAGAGATCATCAATATGGCTTTCGGAAGCAAAGATCAAGAAACGACCTTCTATCGTATGTCACCCATATTTGGAATAACGCAATCGAGAAACATGGAGAATCTAGAGTTGTTGCTCTTGATATTTCTAGGGCTTTTGGCCTTGAGGGGTTTGCTGGCCAAACTTCGATTCTATGGCTTGTCGAATCATCTTTGGGTATGGCTCTTCAGCTTCCTGAAAGTGGTCGTCGATGGATTTCTCTCGAATACTTTCACCATCAACGCTGGTGTTCCTCAGGAATATATAATGTCTCCAACCTCTTTTTTATTGTATATCAACGACTTATTGGAAAAAATCAAGAATTCAATATATTGCTTTGCTAACGACAGCACACTTGTCTCGTCACTCCATTTGGATTCTAGGACAGGTACGGAGGCACATCTTCACCAGCAGCAGGAGCTTGCATATCCTAATGAGGATCTAGAAGGATTTCGAATTGGGGTGAAACTAACCAGGTTCAATTCAATGATGCAAAAACCCAGGCATCGGTTTTCTCCAAGAAGATAAATGTCTCCGAACCGGATATAATCCTGTGCACTTTTTGTTTTATTTTCATATCAAATGTATCCCTAAACCTTTTTTTATTGTATACCAATGACTTATTTGAAAAAAAAACGACAGCACACTTGTCTCGTCATTCCATTTGGATTGGACTATGGTGGTACATCTTGATCTGCAGCAGGAGGTTGCTTATTTTAATGAGGATCTAGAAGTGATTTCGAATTGGAGTTTCAGTAACCAGGTTCAATTCAATTCACAAATCCCAGGTATCGGTTTTTTCAAAAAAGATAATTGTTTCCGAACCGGATATAATAATGTCAGGTCAGATAATTCCGTTTTCTACTTCGATAAGTTTAGTTGTCTTGGCACAATTATCTCGCCGGAATTGCAAAGATTGTTCCGAACCAGAAACCTCAGCAACTTTTGATGCTTTATAAAGTTCAGATCAGACCTTCTCTGAAGTATTGTTCTCGTGTATGTAGTTCTGCCTCCAAACATACCCTGAAGTTGCTGGTTTCCATCTAGAAAAGAACCATCCGCCTGATTGGAGACGCGAACATCACGTGCAACCATGATAGCCTGGAACATTGAAGAAAGGTTGGAGATTTGTCTATCTTCTATAGATACTTTCAAGGGAAGTGTTCAAGTGACTTGGCATATTTGATTTCACCATGAGCGGTACATATTAGAAATACGCGACGAACTGTGGCTGCTCTTCGTTTTGAGGTTCAACTCAGTACACCTGGAACTTCACTGTTTAAGAACTCTTTCATCTGGAGAACTGCGTTTTTGTAGAATATGGATGTAATCTCCAGCGTTTCAAATTCAATGTGAATCGCACAGGCACCGATCTGAGAGCGCCTTGAGGATTTTCCTGTAGTGTTTGTGTTTTGTCCTTAAAAACTTTTACTAAGCTTGATAGCATGCGCTAGGCATTCCACTATTCCACTATGTAAAGAATCAGAGTGGTAATTCTTTTAGCTGTCTTTAAGGCTCTTTACGTTTATATAGGTAACCTGTTAGGTTTTACTGGGGGCCGGTACAGTATTTATTATGAAAGGATTACTATGTAGCGCAGATTACCAACGCAGCATCTATTCCAGGTTCTCTTTCTATGCCCCCTTACTCCTTAAGGTGGCAGAACCATCATTGGTGGTAGTTTTTGACGCTGAGAGAGAGGAAAGGCATGTTTGCTCTTGTTCGATTTAACTGCTAGCACAAAGAACGATTTTCGGGTGTCCTGCCTAACATATCAGATCCCTCCAATGCCAGGATGGAGATTCATAGATTTATTGAACCTACAATTGCGTTTATTTTAATGTATGAAATCAGAGAAATTTCAGAAATGAGCATTGTTTCTCCCATCAACGATTAATTTTCTCTCCATTATACCATGTGCACAACAAAATGTGAAAACATTATGTTTTCAGATTTTGTTGTGCAAAGACTAGTACCAGTACTTCCAATAACAATTGAGTACCTTACAATTATATCATTTTCACAATACTTGAATTACCTACAATTATTTAATGATTGAAATTATAAGCATATCAGTACCAGTATAAATGTCAACCAATCTTCTATTCTCATAACTACAATTTTGCAGATACGGGAGAGATGCCGCGAACTTGTTTTGGACAACGACAAGCTACGCAAAATCATGGAAGTGTTTTTAAATAATGTTCATAGAGGTTTGAGAAAGGATACTCACCCTACTTCAATCGTTAAATGTTTCCCCACCTATGTTCAAGATTTACCTAATGGCACAGGTGAGTTTCATAATTTCTTTAGGAATTAATACTTTCTTGAAATATTTCCTCACAAAATATCGTTATACATTGATAAGTTTGCAATACGCGATAGTTCTTACGATATGAGTGTATCTCTGAAATTAAGGTCAACTTGGAAATTCTACGAGGGTTGTTTGAATAATTAGATAATTCCTGATTCTACTATTGTAAAGATATCACAAAAGACGTTAATTTTATCGTCGAAGTCTTTTTCATTATTCGATCAGTTTTATGATGGGTAGATATGGCTAGTACGGTTTTGAATTTTGATGAATATACCACATCTGAAAGCTTACAAAATTTACTTTCTAATGACAGTCATAAAGTTTGTAGGTGAAAAGTTCAATGTGAATTAATTTTTGCAATTTCACACTATACTATAATTCCAAAAGAGTAGTCATTGAACTCTCAGAAGTGACTGACGATTTTGCCTTAATCTGTTTCTTGCAGTGGCGTCCGGAAATTATACTTACTACACATTCCAGGAAAAATGATGATAAAATATATAGAATCACAACCTTGATAACAATGTTCTAGTTTTAATGCAATAATATTTCTTGAGAATTCGGTGCCTACTTTTAAGGAATTGTACTATAATATAGTCAATAATATATTTAGTTACATTACATGATTTTGCAACCTAAATCATTCGTTCCAAGACCGTGAGTTTGTAGTTTACATTTCAAGAATGATTCGGTATGAATCCTTTGAATCCATCACGCTTCATCTTTACTCAGTTCATGTTGATTTTTGTCGGAGAATTGGGTGTGCCGCAGGGCCTCATACGATGGTTTCTTCAACATCACTACTGATAGAATGGTTCGTATGACTGCAGAAATATTGGCTC
Organism: Leptinotarsa texana; assembly: GCA_015342105.1. NCBI lineage: Eukaryota > Metazoa > Arthropoda > Insecta > Coleoptera > Chrysomelidae > Leptinotarsa > Leptinotarsa texana. Next base: position 9,039 of record WOGN01006793.1, on the reverse strand, counting down.
GAAAATACAGAATGCTGCTATTCTCGGGCACTTACCCCCGGTGTGGAGAGTATTTATTAGGTAATGAAGCCTGCTTCACCACATATTAGATTGAAAAATTGATTTAGAATTAGATTTTTTTTAACCAGCTTTCGTCCTTTTACGAACTGCAATTTTCAAAAATGGAAACTTGCACGAGCTGACAATTAACGAGATCTTAACTTTCAAATAGCGATTTCTAAATCGGGAAACCACTAGACTTAACCACCGTTTAAAAGAATTGGTATCAGTGCCATTCCCATCACACATTTGTTTTAGAAGGATGCTAGGAAAAAGGGATACACGGAATAAATTGGCATTCGAACCCAGAGATAAATCTTGGTTGTCAGTAGCCGCATTTGAATCAATGACCGAATGCTTGGCCATCAAACACCTAACTCCAACGAGCACTTCAGTTAGCTTTCTTCTATATTAAAACAAGTATGTGCAGTAAAAGTTATAAGCTTTACTTGATAGAGATACCACTCGAATACAAAGAATCAATTTCAACGCAGAAAAGACTGCCCTGGGAGTGCCACAAAGGAAAAAAGCTATCTTGTTAGTCTGGTAAATTGGGGAAATTATGAATCTGTCATACATTAAGAGTTTTATTTCATGGAAAATCATACTAAAATATTGAAAATCCATGTTCGATAACACCGATATCGATATATCTCATATATGAAAGATAATGACGCTTAATGCCATAATCCCGTTAAGACTCAACTAATTCAACTACTTCACAAGATCACTCTGACCTTTGTAGTAGCACACACAATCTGATTATCCTAGTTTATCCGACAAACGTAAGAGCTACAGTTCTGCATTTCTTTCTCAAAGTTACTATTCACAGTCTTCCTATTTTGAATCGTTTTTTCTTCTTTATGTGTATTTATAGTATAATCTCTAAACTTTCTTAACGAATTTCCATGAATTCTTTTACCTACGTAGACATCTATAATACTGTTGCGTTTGGGACAAGTACGAACCTACACGAGAAATTACTGGGGTCTTTTTGAAATGCCATTTTTTATTTCAAAAAAAAACATTTTATTTCAATACTGCCATATTGTATATAAAATTGAAGGCCTTTAAAACCTGAAGAAAATCACACTAGTTGCACTTTTTGGATAAATTAGTGTCTGAGATAACGGATTGTAAAAGACTTGAAGCGAAGTCAAAATTTCGATATTTTAACACCATCCCAAATAAAATTAGGTATGGCTAATTGTTATTAATTACAGTAAATTTTTCTTTTCATAACATAACAACTAAATTCTCTGAAAAAAAGGAAATTTTGGATTCTTAATAGTTTTTTGGTAGTAATAGCAAACCAAAAATTATAAGTCATCATCCAAAATTATTTTTCAATTGGTTTATTTAATTTGGAATGATCCCGTTTCATTCTTCATATTATGTAATTTCATGAATCGCCTGATGGTTATGTCATGTATGGTAATAATACCTCGATACAGAACTATCAGAATTTTCCTATTTTCTGTAAGTTTCATTTAATTCATGTACTTGATACCACTGCGATATGAATATAGGCAATTGAGTGCTAAAGTTGAAATTATTTTGCTCCCAATTAATGAAAATCCAAAATGTCCTGTTGTACTCATTGCAACAATAAAAAAAATTGGAAAATGAATAACTGAAACGCTTTCTTGCTGGTCAAATGTCTTCATAAGTATTTATTTTTTCAGAAACCGGTAAATTCTTGGCACTAGACCTCGGTGGAACCAATTTTCGAGTCCTCCTTATAGAACTTAGCCACGAACATTTCGAAATGAAGTCTAAAATTTTCGCCATTCCCCAACACATCATGCTTGGTTCAGGGGAACAACTGTTCGATCACATTGCCGAGTGTCTGGCGATATTTGTGAAAGAAGAACGTGTCGCCGACCAAAAACTGCCGTTGGGCTTCACCTTCAGTTTTCCACTTTCCCAGACAGGTTTGACTGTCGGTTACCTAGAGAGATGGACGAAAGGCTTCAATTGTTCCAACGTCGTGGGTAACGATGTGGTACAGATGCTCAACGAAGCTATTGATAGGAGAGGGGTGAGTTTTTTTTCAGTTTTATACTTCTGTTTTTCCTTAATGTTTTCGAATCGCAAAATCATCTTATATCAAAATACAAATGTGCAGGTAAAAACTCACAAGTAGTTTGTTATTCTTGAAAAACAAATTAATTTCATTCAGTTTGGTAGCTGATAGCAAAGAAGTTCATTAAAAGAAAATCAATTTTCGCTTTAGTGTATTTTCAGATATTATGCTATCTCTGTTCACACTGCTCAAATATGTGAATGTAAATTATTTAAATTTTATTCAAGGATTCTATGCATATTAAGGTACATACATAAACAAAGGTGATTTTGATGGGTAATAAGTTGAATTAAACATGAAATGAAAAAAAGGCCAATATTTTGCACAATGATTTTTTAATCAATGCGGATACCCAAAGTTTTGAATCATTTGACTTCAGAAAAGAAAAAAAGGAATATTTACTTGTTATTTTTCAAAGTAAAACTGGTTTGAGTTTCAAGTAAAGTAGTATATTTGAAGTATGTTGAATTATACTGAATAATAGATGGTATAGTATTCAACGATTGAGAAATGGGGCAATTAGTTTCCTGAGTAGAATAGTATACTTTTTCTATGACGGGAATATTTTGAAATGAGATTTATTTCTGAGAAAAATTTTGAATCAGAGTTATTGAGTGACCAACTTTCGAAAAATCGAAAAATACCAATGTTTTCACCACATTACAAATTTCTAGTGGGCTACACTCATTTTCACTTTCCAAGTCTTGTTTTTATTCTTGTTTAGAAACTATATGAATTTGCTCATCTGTGATTGGCCTCAGGGTAGTGAGTCATGAATCTGGGGTTCGAGGCTGTAAGTTATTAAACAATTTGGCTATTTACCCTACAAGAAACGAGTCATGGGAAAGTTACTGAATTGCATATGCACATGAATTTAATTGAAAAAATTCATTAAAAGAATTACATTTCAGGATTTCTCAATATCAGTCATGGCTATACTAAATGATTCAACCGGTACCTTAATGTCATGTGCTTGGTTGAACCACCAATGCCGAATTGGCGCAATTGTTGGTGAGTTTCCAGCAATGAAATAAAGCCTTAACTAACATAAAATTTGCATGAATGGTGATATTTGATAAACATACCGTATAGTGCACTTTTGGAATGGGGCGTTATTCATGCTGAATTTACCCAAAGATTAATGTTATGTTATTACCTTTCCTTTTTTTTGAAGGTTAGCCATTGAATAGATGAAGGTGTATTGTACGAGTTCAAAAGACTTTGCTAGTGAAAAATATGATGTATGAAAAAATATACCCACTCTTCCCAACAGATTTCGAAGTTATTGTCAATTTATCAATTTTACGATATGTTTTAAGACAAATGGAAAGTGTTAAAAAATTTTTAGCTGAAAAAAAGAATTCGTAGACGTGTTAGTAATTTTTATTGCATACTATAATTCCAAAATAGTAGGCACTAAATTTTCAGAAATGACTGACGTATTTGCCTTAATCTGTCTTTTGCAGTGGCGTATGGAAATTATATTCAACTGATGAAGAAAAATGATGATGAAATATTATATAGAATCACAACTTTGACAACAATGTTTTCGTTTTAATGCAATTGTATTTCTGAGAATTCAGTGCCTACTATTATGGAATTGTTCTATAGTTACTTCATATGATATATATGGTGAGACAAGAGACAAGATTCTTTTTACTATAGAATATGAATTAATGGAATTTATAATTTCTGGATTGTAGTTAAATTGTCAATCATTGGAAGCAAATCAATATTTCTTCAAGTTCTAATATACTGTCATTATTTTGTAAAAGATACTTCAGATACCATAGTTTGTAATGAAGTTTTTGAATAGTGTGGGTCCTCTGTGAATTCTAATGATAAAAAAGCCGATTTTTTCGGGTGCATTTGTTCTGGAACAGAAATGTAAAATTTTTAAATTAAAAGGGATATATTTTTAGGAGAGAATAATTTTTGGGAAAGGAAGTTTTTGGCTTTCTACTACTCCATCTTGATACAAAAAATGTAGGAATATAAAGGAAGGAAGGAAGCAATCAATATAAAAAGAAGTAACTCTGTACATATATGTGTAGATCATGCAGAGAAGTAACTTTCAGACATGAACTGGAAGAAAAAGCCCTCCTAAGACAGCTACTTTCATGAAACATTTTATTACACGAAAGAAACATTCTTTTGAAACAAATATATGAACAATGAATTATACAAAAAACACATTTCTCTACTCAGTTTGTATTCCAAACATTCGTTAAGGAATTGTATCAGACATCATTCACAGGATTCCCACACACATTGTACTAAATGAAAGGTAAAAAATGTCACTTTTGAAATTGATAGCTTATTCCTTCCTTTCTTTGGAAGATTCCCACAATTTTTTATATCATGATGGAGTAGTAGAAAGTTAAATATTTATCTTTCCAAAATTTATATCACAATCGTAATAAGAGACAGACACATTTATATATGAAAAACACTGAAAGTTAGCATTCAGTTTTTAGCATGAATTTTAATATTTTCCCGAGCCTAACTTTAATGTTTCTATTTTTTTTATATTTTGATATTCACCCGACAGTTAGCTGCTATAAAACTACTGCTTCCCCATCAATATAAGTTATTTATGCATGCTCTTTTCTCTTTATTTATAGGATATACAAATTGAAATTTGCGCTATTTTAAATGACACTACCGGAACTCTAATGTCATGTGCTTGGAAAAATCACAACACAAGGATTGGGCTCATAGTTGGTAGGTGCAGTTTTTTTAACCCTATAAACATTAGAAAGCTAAATGTTTTGTGTTAATTTTAAACTGCCAATCAACATTTTGCTACATGTTGGTTGATCATGTTCCTACTTTTACACCCATTACTTCACTAAAGTTCGATTGATCATATATGTATACCATCAGTCATCAAAATATATAACCAAATTTATTCATGGCGAACCATTGTATTCATTTTATAGCATGATGCTTCGCATGCTGCATGAAGTTATGTGATATGAACATATAATTTGTATGCAGTCAACACCCTCTTATAGAAACTTAAAACGATCAAAAATTCTAACCACACTATGTAAAATTAAAAAAAAACATTGAAAAAATATGTGTTCAATAGTGATAAAAATGTTCTTTAGATGTGAACGGATGACTTATTACTTTGTATATAATTTACAAAATAGTTAAAACTGATACACATTTGAAATCTTCTTTTTCAAAACTGAATAAAACTTTTCAATGTTTTTTTACTATTTTGACCTACCAAAATAGGAGATATACATTCTTATTTAGTATTCCAAAAAATTAACTGCATGTTTTGAAACTTTTGATTGCCTGTAATAGTGTTAACTTGATTATTTATTTTATGTAGGCACTGGAAGCAATGCATGTTATGTTGAAAAACAAGAAAATGCCGAAACTTGGAACGATGTGGATATGGGATCTGGAAATGTTCTAATTAACTTAGAATGGGGTGCTTTCGGAGATGACGGGGCTTTAGATTTTGTTCGGACTGAATATGACGAGGATATTGATAGAAATTCTGTAAACCCTTCAAAACAAAAGTGAGTAATTATCATATCTTAAAAAGAAACGGTACTTGTTGTATATAGTTAGGAGTCTCAAAAGTCTCAGAATCAATTATTGAATCTTCACTTTACCCAGATTAAAAGCAGGCTGAAGTATGGAATATACTTGTGTCGAGATTCTGGGAAGTTTTTGTGAACCAACAACTATCTGCTCTTAATATTTACTTCTCCCAGAGGATCCAGTCCCCTCTACTCGGGAATAGTACTTTATAAGGCAGTGTAGTTGACAGTTAGAGGCATAAAGTCAGAGGTCATTTCCAGAATGCTGTGATTTCAAATGTCAACCAACAGTCTGTTGCACTCTGCATTGAATTGATTTGTGCAATTAGCAATGTACACAAGTCTGAATGCAGTCCATCTTGATACTCTCTCCATCCAATGGATTTATGTGAAACCCCACGTTTCATCACAAATCCATAGAGACAGTTTGGCTTATCAAGGACAATGCCAAGATATTTCAACTCCGTTCCAAATGGAATGACCACACCATTGAGGGAAAGTGGCGTTATATCCTCCAATTTTCTCCTCTTGGTGGCAGACATCTGCTCCCTCAGGCACCAACTGTGAACAACGTCCAACGCGCTTTGGAGGATATTACAAGATACCCTTCCCGACGTGGACCTTGCCAGAATGACAAGGTCATCTGCATAAACTTGCAGATCAACTTCCTTCTGTCGAGGGCATCAAGCATTGATCTGCTGATCAATGTCTTCCCATTGAAATATTTTGAATAAACTTCATAATTTCACTCTACTCACTTCAGAACTAGTTTACTCTAATAATTTTTCAACAAATTTACTGACTAAGGCCTTCCTATTATAAGGGTGGATTGCATTATGTATAGTGCATTATTATCATGTATAATTCAAGTGAGTTTTTTAATGTTATTCTCAATATGGAGATCCTCTTTGGACGTTTTTTTTCTGATCAGCAAATTACTTTCTCCCGATTATCTTTATTAGGTATATTTGCAATAATATAATATTGTAGTAATATCTCTTATTTATTACAGGCAAGAAAAAATGATTTCTGGAATGTACATGGGTGAAATAGTAAGGTTAGCTCTTGAGAGATTCACGAAAGATGGACTTTTATTTGGAGGAAAAGGATCCGACATGTTATTCGAAAGAGGGAGGTTCTATACAAAATATGTATCAGAAATTGAAAGTGATCCTCCAGGTATATTCAACAACCTCAGGGATATATGTGAAGAATTAGGTAAACCAAAACTTAGCAAATCAAATAAAATATCATGTATTCACTTAAATTGATAGGAAACACAGTAAAAACTGTCGTTGATTAAAAATATTTTTTCAAGGACTAAAACATGCCTCAGAACAAGATTACATCAACGTAAGGTATATTTGTGAATGTGTTTCAAGAAGATCTGCACATCTAGTGTCGGCAGGTTTAGCCACTCTCCTCAACAAAATGGGTGAAAAGAAAGTCACAATTGGAATAGACGGATCAGTTTACAGGTTTCACCCACACTTCCACAATTTAATGATGGAAAAAATCAAGGAATTGGCGGATCCCCGTATTGAGGTAAGTAATTCAATTTACTTCAATAACATATTTGTAGTTGATCGCTAAAGTTTTCAACCTATTCATCTATATTTTTCAAGCTGAGACGACGCAAAAACGATTGTGGATGTGAACAATTGAAATACCAAAGATAACTCAATTTTAAATCTCTATAATTTTTCATTTTGTGTATGAAGTGCATTCCAGTTAAAACGAGCCACACTGAATGAGTCAGTTGATATTGACACTATGAACCTTTGTCAGCCACCTCCCCACAACAATCATGTCAAAAATTTCAAATGAAAATAATAATTGGATGACACCCAATTTAATTCTTTATCTAATTTTGTAAAAATTTTATTTTACATCGATAAGAAATGCCAGAAAAAAATTTTTTGTAAGTTTTTATTCAATTCCAAAGTAGAAGATCAACCTGAAAACACTATTTGAAACGTTCAATCTGCTCACTATTGATTGATACTAATCAAAATAATTGAAATAAGAATCATGGTGGAAAACTTAAACACAATATGGTCCTAAATTTAATCACCTTGTTATTACTGGAGTTGTTGAATGTTTATGTCAAAATTAAACTGAAATAGTGACTGTCAGCTAAATTTCACTAGAACAGCTTTTATTTTTACCCTGTTTCATTTCTTTTATTATCTTGTTTTATAAAAAATGCTTATACACTTCTATATTGTCAAAATTTGCGATACTAGAGTGATTCAAAACCCTTTACGGATGTCAAATTCACACTAAGTATCCCCAAAAACTGAATGCTTGAGCAGAAATTTTTGGTAACCATATTGTATAGTAATGGAGTTTTTTCCCAGCACCAAACCGTTATTTCAACACCTTGATTCGTGTTTCGATCACCAAGTGATTATCTTCAAGAGGAAGATCAAACAGTTTGATCTTACCAACGCTTCCCTGTTAGATCCTCGATTGCCAAATTGGATAGTTTTTCTACACGATGGGGTTCCTCATCATTGCTTAGCGCCAGTGTGACAGTTGCTTGATAATAACTTTCCAGAACAATGGATTAGAAGTAGAGGTTCTACAGAATGACCACCAAGATCCCTTGATTTGACCCCACTGAACTTTTTTCTATATGGATGGTTGAAATTAAAAGTACACAAGATCTGCTGTAAATAATTCACGGAAACTACCAGGTGTTGTAGGCTAGTAACACCTGTTAATATTTGAATGTAAGGGAGGAAACAGTAGCTCATTTATACCATTGTATGACAGTTAATGGTGATCTAATATTTGGTAAAGTAACTGTTTTGATTTAACTTCACTTTCTAATTCGAAATTAAATAAACAATTTTTTTTTTATTTTTCCAATACTGCTCATCGTTGCAATCTCAAAAATGTTACAGGGTTGGATACAAAATTGAAAGACATAACAACTGTTATTCCCATTTGAAATAACGGATTTTTAAAGGAGTAAAAAATTAGTAACTAATCACTGATTCTCATAACTTCAATATAGATTTGCAGCAAACATAATGGTCCCCATGCATCATCACAAAACTACTATTTATAACATGACACGCACAAAAACACTATGCCCTTTGAATGAAAAAGATATTTTTAAATAATTTATAGTATTTCAGCACAATATTTATAGCTTATTTAGCATTTTATAACTAATTTAAGTGATGTTAGTTGAGATATAAATTGAAACCAAACAAATGATTAACTTGTTTGTTGATATATATATATATGCAAACCTACGACTTTGTAGGTAAGTGTGGCAGATACCTAACGGAAAAACATACAACTCACCCAGCTAATGCCGCGCAGAGAGTTGAAGTAAAA
>WOGN01006792.1:0-12226 GCA_015342105.1 Leptinotarsa texana | reverse complement strand
GATAAATACATCTCAGTTCCATACCACCAATATACGAGGAAATTTGAAAAGATTTTCAAGGAACTAGGTATGAAGGTGGTTTTTAAAACAATTCATACACTACAGAGCCTTTTAAGAAGTCCAAAAGGCAAAGTCGAGAATTCGGAAAAGTCTGGAATTTACGAAATTAAATGTAAGGATTGCGATGCAAAATATTATGGACAGACAAAAAGATCTATTAAAGTAAGATATAAGGAACACATAGCACACTTAAAATTTGGAAGACCTAAAAAATCAGCAGTCGCCCATCATATTTTGCAACAAAACCATTTCATAGACTTCAGTTCATTAAGAGTGGTTAGACTAGTTAACAACAACAGGCAACTAGATGTCTATGAGAGTGTAGAAATAAGTAAACACAATAATATTATGAATAACGATGACGGACCTATACTATTGTATAGCTTGTTAAAATTAAAATAAAATAATATTGTTGGGTTCACTGATTACTACATAAGGACACATTCCAAAAATAAATTTGAATAGGTAATATTGTCAAATTAATTTTTGAATAGCTGAAAATTGTTTTATATAAACATATATTGTAAAATAATAGATAAGACAAAATTGTAAAATTAATTTAGGTTGGTATACCTGTATACCTGGATGTTTTACCTGTATGGGATACCTTTATGGCATAAATAGTGTTAGCTTTGCATTAATTTCTAGTTTTAATCTTCCTCTTTGAAGATGATCACTTGGTGATCGAAACACTTATCGAGGTGTTGAAAATAACGATTTGGTGTTGGGGAAAAACTCCAGTAATAAGCTTAATCGTTTTCGAGATAGAGGGCGGAGAGCGTGCGTTTAGAGCATAATTCAAGGTCAACCGGTAGTCCCTGTCAAAAACACGCCATATAAATTTTATTAACGTAAATATTACCACCAAACAAGTCAAAGACGATGCAGGTATACTCATTATTGAAACATCAATTGAAGAATCTAAACCTGGAAGAACTGCAGTTGAAATTACAGATATTGATTTACTTGTTATTTGAATTGGGCGTACACTATCTTATAAACAAAAATTTTGTTCAAAGTCGGCAAAGGAAATGTAAAAACCAAAAATATACTCTTTCAAAAGTTTTGATAAGTATTCTCGTTCAAAAAAAAACATTTTTTTCTGCATGCATTAAGTGGCTGTTATACGACTTCTGCCTTTGTTAAAAAAGGGAAAAAATATTTTTAAATGCATTTGAGAAACTGCCGAATTTGGATCAACCTACAGCAGCACTGTCTGGTTCTAAGATTATTTGAGAATGGTATTCAAATCTTGTTGTCAGTCTACAACGCTTCAAAATCTGTGGTTAGTATTGATCATCTTCGTTATGCACACTACGTCAAGTCTACAAAACTGAATAAACATGTGCAGTTATCAAATATTCTATCAACAAGTGCAACAGCTCACCAAAATGTCAATCGTGTGTATTTTCAAGTTCAAACTTGGTTAGGGCATGATTTGGAACCCCAGGAATGGGGTTAGACAATGCGTAACGAATTCCTGGAATCTATCACGACAATTTTAGCACCTGCTCCAGAGGAATTGTTCAACACAATATTCTGCAACTGCAAGAGTCGTGGTTCGCGATGTGGATACAGGAAACCGGGGTCACAGTGATATTAAGCTTCTGGCCAGTGTAATGGACAAGCTTGTCTTGATGCTTTACCATATCAGAGCGATGTCAATAGAGATAGAACCCTTGACCCCGAAATCATTAAAGGTCTTCAGACAAACGTCGTTGAAGACGCTGGTCTCTTCATCGTATTACCATCGCTGTTTACCCTGAGTTTGATGAATATTTGAAGCAAGGGATAAAAGAATATCAGTTGAGAAAGTCTGAAGCTATCCCCAGGGAAGAGGCATGGAAAGAGCCGTTTTTAATGGGTGAAGTTGCATTTCGTGGATGTCGTGGATGTCATTAACATAAATGTACTAGTAACGTAAGAAAAAGGTAAAAAATCAGTTTTCGTGAGGTAAACGTACTGAATAAAAAACCTATGAAAACGCACTCTAACTATTTTTGATGAAGATAAAACGGGAAGTTTGAAGTATACTCGTTATAATTTCCTAACATACTTGTCTTGTTCACAAGGTAGATAAGGTAGCTATACAATACGGCTAATAGGAAACAATATATTTGGAAAAATCATCTATGAGCTATCCAGAAATTCAAGTCACTTTCTACGTGGAACATCAGCAGTAGTAGCAGTACAGAAAATGTCTTTATAGAACGAAACTGCAGTAACGTTAGTTACAAATGAAAGTGGTAAAAAACATAGAAAGTTTCATTTCTCTTTTACTCATTAATTAATCAAGCGATTATAAAAAAATAATTTTTTTGAGCATTTTTTAAAATTATTTTCCTATAAATACAAGTATTCGACTTAAAAAACACTTATTTATTTCCATGCTATTTCCTGAGCTTTTCAATTAATTAAGTTCAATGAATTGAAAAAAAAATAAAAAAGATATTGTTTTTGTCAGATTAAGCGAATCCCTCTAGATAATCGTCAGATTATATATATGAACCATATATATATCTTAATCTGATGCGCTTGAGTATTTGAAAATGGCGATTTTTCTTTGTATATTATAATAATGACCGCGAGTTTGCGTCAGATCGAAATCGTCAGATTATTGAATGAGAGCTTTTTTTTTGTTGCAATTAACACCCCCTTAGAAAATCTGACGCGCTCGATTACATTTTTTCTTTGCACTTTTAACCCTATTTTTAACTATTAAAAATACGTAAGACATTGGTGTTATCAATATCTGACGCGCTCGAGTATGTCCATGCAACAGTATTTTTTTTACATATTTAAAAATCTATAGCCGCTTCCCCCACCGATGAAAAGGTATATATTATATAACATTTTTTTCTTCTTATCATCTAAGCTTTGCAACCTAATATATCTCAATGACGCTCGAGTAAATCCCCATTTTGCATCATGGGCTCCCCTGCTATATTATTTGTCGTACTTGCAATAAAAACAGCATTAAAATATTTATGCTTCTCTACGAAATGAAATACAGAACGAATAACTACGCCGCTGCTGTGGCTGAAATCGAGAAATTATCTGAAACATAAGAGTAGGGTTTTGGAGGTCTTCCAGATAAAAGTGGATTTACAGTGATGGTTTTTTGGTTCTTCGTAGCGCGGCTCGGAATCACGGATATCGTATTTATAGGACAACTTGGAAATAATTAAACAGGTCTTTTTTATTTTTTGTTCCTACGCACCTGTAGGCAGGGTATACATTTTCAGAAACAAATTCGTGACATGAAATATTTTTATAATCAGCTTGGTAGAAAATTACGTTTTCGGAAATAATCCCACATGAGAAATTATCCTGAATAAACATAAATTTGGAATGATATGTGTAGTGGATTACTGAAAAAGTTATTTATATATTTTGGGGGATACTTTAACTAGAAATGCTTTATGTTTTCGTTTATTTATTGAAACAGGTTGAAAACTCATGAGGCAATGAAACTGATGTTTTACTTTTTCTACCAGAATATTCTACAGAATAATCAGTGGAAATATTTCATGCAGTCAAGAGAAATTTTCTGTTGATTATTTTTTTGAGTTCTTGTGTACGTGAATTTTCACTCAAAGAATTCATCCTCATCGTCAAAAAAATATATCATTTCTTCCAAATGATAATTGACTTGAATGACATAAATATTATATTTATCTGATGACGTTATATAAATGTATGTTGTTTTATTCAAGTGAATGGCTTTTTTTCTAGAAACAAACTTTTGTGATATTATTTCAATCTGTTGAAATAATTGGAATTGAATTCGTTTCATAAATATGGTCATATCTTTTAACTTTGGCATAACATTAGAATCAGCTGAAAATTCGACCTTATCAGTTATCCAATGAAAAATGAATCAGATCTGTTTAAAAAAATCTGTTTTTCCGTTAATCAGCTGTCGCGCCCCTACCTAAATGACGTGAAATTTGGAAAACTACAGCTCCAACAAAGATTCACTTCGATAAATAAAATGACTTATATGGGTTTTTACATAATTTTTATAGTACTCTTTCTCTAATTTTCCATTAACTCAGTACTGTGACTCTCTTAACATGTTTTCCAAACTTCATCATGGAGGATTTTTATAATAATCTATAAAATTTGTCAGATTATTGAGCACTTTTAACACCGTGTATTGAGTTTCATATTTTCCAACATCCCATATTCATTGTTTTCTGTCTGATATGATATTTGTATATTCGTTATGAATACTTTATATAATTTAATAAATTCTCCAACACTCTGTATCCACAACAATTTTCTTAATTTTTACAGTATTCTCTTGGCTCTTACCAAACAATGTTTAAATTGGTAGCAAATTGCCAAAAAAAACTCTCTTCGATAGGACGACTCTGATCTGGATTCCTGGCCATTTTGGCCAAACCTTGGATTCACCACTTTTACTATTTGACACTCTATATCACTTGTCAAATAGTTCATTGCCCATATAATCATCATTTTCTGCAAGCTCAAAACCCATCAATTCATAAAACTTTAACTCTCTGTACAACTTTCTAGACTCTCGTGGAGTCACTTTTGATTTCATAAACTTTTTTATTTCATTTCAGTTTCCATCTAAAATTTTTCAACATCTCGTATGCATTGTTCTCTGCCTGATATGATTTTAGAATATTTCATGTGACAGTTTATGATTTTTTGAATTCAAAACCGTTCCATAACCACATTTTTCCTAATCATTTAACTACCTACACACTACTTTTTTTAAATGTTCTAGACTTTGGCTGTCTGAGTTCAAAAACTGCGTTCAACGGCCTTCCAAATACTTCCTATATTCATTAATTTCTGCCAGCATTCTGTATGTGTTTCCACAATCATTCTAGATTCTTACGCATTCTTCATTTGACCAAATTTTATCTTATCTCTCTTCTTCATTCGAAATTTTTTCATCAGGTTTTATTAGGTCCATATTCATTATTTTTTACCTGACATGATTTTTTCATGTTCCATGTAACAGTTTATAATTTGCTAAATTCACAAACAAACAAAAAATCAAAAAAATTTCTAGATTCGCAGAACTATGAGGGAATAAACTTTTTTTAGTATTTGCTTGCTTGAAAAATACATTTATCACCTTGTATCAGTTTCCAAACCACCCGACACCTTAATTTTGACTAAGATGACTGGAACAGTACCTATTTCTACAACATGCGTGGTTGCTGTCACCCTCAACAGTTTTCCCTTGTAACGTTTTAACCTATCATGAACAAAAAGAATTCTATCCCAAAATTAAATTGAAACCTTTTTAGTCTGTCACGTTTCTCATATCATCTATCCTGGGACACACTATATATTTTTAATCCAATTATATTCAATAACAAAAATGAAAATATCTGCTAAATATATTTGATTCTATTATTGTATATAGACTAATATCTAGTCCTAGTCTATGTACAAAGGTTCTGTCCTCTGTGAAAAATTCATGGAACAAGTAACGCACCATCTATGAACGAATAGTCAAACTAATTTTTCCGGAAAAATAGAGGAAACGATTCGACGAAAGGAAGTGAAAGGTCAAATTTGGTTCAGGAAAATTCCGCGGTGGGTCTAATCAAGTCAATTATGACGTCAGACATCACCTCATCCAATTTGTCATTTGATTCGCTGATCCAAATGTGATGATTTTTCAACCAGTGGAATAATTTCCAAAACTGTATGTGTAAAAACTAATGACATGGACGAAGACCTTGCTAATTTCACCGCTTCAGGTGATTTTAATCTTTTTTCAGAATTAACGAGCATTGACGGTAAGTTCTACTGGTTTTATTTACTAATTTGTTTACTTATTTATTAATTATTAGATCTCATCAAACACTGTGAAAGTAATGAACTGGAATGTGATTTATTTGGTGAAGATGCTTCCCTTTCACTGCACGATCCTGTCCCCATGGATTTCGATTTCGGGGATTTGCATAGCAGTACTTTGTTGAATCCTCATACCGTATCACCCCCCTTAACGCAGACATCTATTTTCGATTCTTCACAACCTACCCCGTTCAACAATCACGTCAAGAAAGTTCCTGAATACACTCCCACTTCTCAACCTGCCCTTCAAAATGTGCAAGTAAAGAACGAACCTCTTCCCGTTCAAAATCCAACTGCGGTGATTATTTCATCACCCAACTTGCAACCGACTACGCAACCCCTTGTGTACACGAATATTCCCATTCAGGGACAACACATTATTCTACAGCAGGGAACCAAAGGACAGAGCGGAAGGCAGAAGGGTAGACCTGTGATTTTACAAAACATTCATCAAATATCATCAGAGCAGATGCAGCCGGTTCTTCTACAGGCGAAGATTATCAAGAGCGATTCACAGGTAAGTAGAAGCGTTTTTCTCATTTACTTTAACCACTGAATTTATGATGATGCAATAGTTATCATTGTTTACGATTCGATTTGAAACCAATGGAAATAATTGTACAGCCTGGAAACTTTCATACGTTAGGAATGTAGATAAAAGACAAACTGAAAAGCTTATATTTTTTGGGGAGATCAGTTTTTTCTATAAAATACTAATCGTTCATAAGTCAAGTATTTTTCATACATATAACTTGATATACTATATCTCTATGACAATGCTCTAAAATATAAAGGTATACATTTTTATTTAAGTAGAAATCAACAACAATATGATAATTAATAAATAAAACAATTACTAATTTAATATGTTTTGGATTATATCAATCTAATATACAGTATGTTAAGCCAGAGAGAAAACAAGAAAATTATATAGTAACTGGAACTGTTGGTAAAAAAAGTGGGTTTCAACATTATTTTTGGGTTTTGAATATACTGACTCTGATTTCCAACTTCATTCCATAGTTTGTTTTTAAGAATTCACATAAAGTTAAAGGGTCAGTCCTTATTATGTGATAGCTTCCATAAGTTGACACTCTACACCTAAAAGGTGTTGATTTGAGCCGAGAAAACTGGTTTTCAGAAATTTCCATTTCAAACTTATCTCTTAATATCACTATTATGGGTAATTTAAAATTTACAATTAATATAGGACTCTTCAAATTATTATCCATGCATGGGGATCTCGTGAATGGTAAGAGGTAGAGGATAGATTCGATTGTGGGAAACTTGTCTATTTTCAAGTAGTATTTTAGCTCCATTTCCTTAAAACTGTATGAGGACTGATTTGGTCGATTTGTTTCCTGTATTTTGGAAATATTAGTTTGACTATTCGTCCATAGATGGTGTGTTCCATATTAATTCCTTGAAGATTTAAAATTTAGACATTTGCAATATATATTAAAATACAATAAAATACAATAAAAAATCATACTTATGATAGCACATAAGTCTTAAAGAACCTAGATGAGTCCATATACACATCGGTACTGTAAAAGCAATTGTCTAGTAGGTAGTTTTTTAGGACTAATTTAAATTTTTCGAATTCCAATATTTTGATAGAGTAGTGGAGAATGTTATATAGATTCAGATTTAGGGAGTTTCTGCGGCTTAAAGATAACTTGTGATGACGAGTATTTAGTAAGTCAGCTGATCTGGTATTGTGGTTATGGATGTCGGAGTTTTTTAGTAAAGTATCTTTATTGCGATGTATTTCTAGCAGAACAGTATAAATATATAAAGTAGGCAGAGGCATAATACCCAGACGAATAAAAAATTGATGGCAGTGGTCTCTGTATCCCAGGTTAGCCAAGATGCGTATGGCTTTTTTCTGGCATCTGAAAGCAGCAATTGCGTTAGTAGAGTTTCCCCAAAGGAGAATACTGTACGAAAGTACAGAATGAAAAAGGGAAAAGTAAGATATTCTCATAATATAAGGGTTCGTTACATGTTTTAACCTTCTCAGAACAAAGATAATTTGCGAACAGTAAGGTCAAGATGATTTCTCCAGCTTAATTTGTCATCAATCGTAATGCCTAGAAACGATACATTTGCCCCCTCGCGATAATTTGTATTTGTGGAGACAATCAAATTTTGGGTTTTTCTTTCATTCAATTTGAGTTTATTCTTCGTGAACCAAAGCTTAGCTGAGTTTTGTACTGTGATGACGGAGTCTTTCAAGTTAGTGTAAGACTTGCTTGAGCAAATAATTGTTGTGTCGTCAGCGAATAGAAAACATTTAGTAGGTGCCATGGCGTGGCATAAGTCATTTATATACACAATAAATAAAAAAGGTCCCAAGATTGAACCTTGAGGGACGCCATGCTCGATTTTTTTTTGAAATCAGATTTTACATTGTTTAGCTCAACACACTGAAATCTATAGGACTGAACCTATAGCTGGAAAACAATCAAATGAGAGAATAAATGTCCTTATATACCTACTGTCTTCGATTACATGAGAGTATTCAACTCATTTGTGATTTTATGAACGTTTGGGAAAGAATAATGTTTAAGACTTTCGGGTGGTCTAGCTAGATATAATGTACTCATTGACCACTCTATAAATCATCCAACATGATTGGGCATAATAAACTACTTTTTTTGTAGTCATCAAAAGTTTTGGATCATTTTCAGGTCAACCCCCCGACTGTCATGTATACGACATCCTCTTCAGGTACTACTCCCCAACCCATTCACACACTGCTAAACACCACGGGAATTCTAACGACGACTACAGGAATTCCAGTGATGATAGATGGGGACAGTAAAGTGGCTATCAACAGAGTCCAACCTGTCGGTAAAGAACGTGTGGTGAAAGAAGTGAAGAAGAGCGCCCACAATGCGATCGAAAGGAAGTACAGGACAAGCATTAATGACAAAATTATAGAATTGAAGAATATTGTTGTCGGGGAAGAGGCAAAAGTAAGACTATATTTATTAAAGTGTGATATGTTTATAAAGTTGGGATTTTTCGTATGGTCTGCTGTAACTGATGAGAGTTAATTTTTGAAATGAATCCAGTTATTGAAAATAATGATGAGGATTAATTTTCCGAAGGAACTTCATGTTCATAGCAGGGAAAAAACAATTCAAAACTATTACGTAACTAAGTACAAACAGAGCACCAAAATAAATCAAAGTGAACCTAGAAAAATTTTGATAACTGAATATACTTTAAGAGTATCAAAAATGATTTCTAACATACACATAATATACACATCAGAGAATATATCAATGCACTCACATATATACAGTTTCAAAGAAACATTTTTTCAAATCATTTCGGATTTTTTTGAATACTTTCTGAAGCATTTGTTAGTTCATTGTAAAACTTGAAACCTTTATAATAAATTGAATTTTGCCCACTATTTGATTTCATTTTCATTAATTTTAGATTGCTTGAATATCTTGTTGAATGGTTGTGTTGATCACCATTGATTTTGAAAGTCAAAGTTGAATGTTTGAGCTTATTTTTGACCAAATGAATGGAGGTACATGATTTGAATTGATGTAAGGACGACAAATCTAATAGTTTTTTGGTATATACAAGTTGTTTGTATGCTCCTTGTAGTTTCACTTGAATAATACACCTTATAATTTTGTTTTCAAGTTTCAGTAAAGAATTTGTTGCCATTTCCCATATTTATATCAGATAATAATAATAATAATATTTATTTGGTAAGTAGGATACATTCCTAATATACAACAAAAAAATTATAACTAACAAATAATTGATTAATATTCCAAAAATCATGACTTACGATCTTATTAGTAATACCTTCAGTTACATTTGTTATAAATATGATGCAGTAGATCAGTTTTAAACCTTTTCAAAGTTGAAGCTGATTTGATTGAATGAGGCAAATCGTTGTATGTATCAAAACCTTTGATATATACAGAGTTCATACTGATTTATGTATTATTTTTATGTATATGTATGTCAAGATTATGTCTAGTGTAATATTTGTGAATATCATAATTGAAACAAATGATTTTTTAAGATATGTTCCGGTTAAATCATTAATAATTTTATGCACAAATATCATTGTCTGGTGTAAAAGTCTCTGGGATACCGAAAGCATATTTAGGGTTGTTAACATTATAATTATGAGAGTATATCAGTTTCCTCTCAATATAATTCTCATTCCTTTATTTTGTAGTTTTTGTAGTTGCGCCTGTTTGTTCAAATTGAAACAGTATAAAATTGAAGCACAATAATCAAAGTGTGGTTGCATAATTGTTTTATGGACTAATATCTTTGTGTTTAAAGACAGATGCTTTGAAATTCTAGAGTAAAAATATAGTTTTTTCCAAATTTTCTTATGTATGTATTGAAAATATTTAGAAATATATAGAAATATTTATCTGGTTTATATTGATTTTTTTTATATTTGTATTTTGAAGTGAGGATCATGACAGTAATTTTACTCACATTTAATTTCAATTTATTAATTTTTATATATTTGTCAACTTTTTGCAATATCACATTCATTTTCTGTACAGCAGCATCCAGGCTTATATCACTACAAGCTAATAGAGTATCGTATGCAAACATGTTGATAAATTCACAGTCTACACATATATTAATATGATTTAAATATATAATGAATAGTAAGGGGCCTGAAACACTACCCTGGGGTACTCCATTATTGTTTAATATTTCATTTGAGATTGTACTATTGATTCTTGCTCTTTGTATCGAATGATAATGAATTTAGGAATACAATAATGGAAAGTAAATCAATTTAAAGTATTGTAATGGTTCAACATTTCATATTTTCAATGAAATTCCAATTATTTTCCTTCTTATTGTTTCAGTATGTCTCCTTGATTATTTTTCATCTAGAATGAGACCAATAAATTTTCATTGGAATTGAGTTGGATCTTCTGAATCGATTTTTTGATACAAACATATACGAGGATTTGTGATGATTCGGTGAAATTTTATGGCATTGAAGCTGTGAAGATATTTGATAAAGGTTTATTTGGAATATTAATTTTAATTTCTTGTGCACTGTTTCCACTGTAACTTGAAGTGGTGTCATCAGCAAACATTCGTAATTTACCAAATGAGTTTTCTGTAGCCAAGGAACTGAAATATATAAGAAACAAAACGGGTTCTAGTATTGGTCCTTGCGGTGCCCCACATTCATCAGGTCGTTGAATACTTTTGTTTCAATGATAGTTTGCATTTTTATTTTAAAATATTTTTCATCTAAACTCTCTAGCGAATGGGCAAATAAACATTTGTTTTTTTTTCTTCAAGCTGAATAAATCTGCCATTCTGAGACGGACAATTGAGTATATACGTTTCCTTCAAAATTCCAACGCTCGCCTCAAAAAGGAGAACATGGCACTTAAAATGGCGGACAGTCGCAACTCCCTCAAAGGTCTCCTCACAACGGGTGATACAAGTTACAGACCTGAAGACACCCCGCCTCATTCCGACCACTCGTTTTCTCCGCAGTACTCATTACCTTCTAGTCCTGAATATTCTACTAATATCAAGGATGAAAGCGAAGAAGAAGAGCCGGTTGGAATTTCCAGAGGTATGATGGATAGCTCCAGGCTGACGTTGTGCATGGTCATGCTGGTTATGGTGACATTCAATCCGTTCGGCTTGATGATGAATAGATACGGTGGCGAAGACGATAGTAAGGCTTTGCGAAGGATATTATGTGAGTAAATTATAACTTGTAGAACTGTTCAAAAAATGAGGTTAATATTCAAATTTCTCGTGTTACATACTTTCAAGTAGCGATTTTATTATTTCTTTTTATTGATACACTTATCTGGAATATATTTTCACCGTTTCAGGTGTTTAGCATGTTTGTTGGTGAGAGGCATAAAAGTTGGAAGTGTTTTGCGTGCTCAGTGATTTCTTGCAATCGAAAAAATTTATCAAAGCATCAAATTTTGGAATTAAGTGCTCAAAACACTTGCAATGTTGACAGTGGCATACGATGGTTGTACTCTGAGTCAGAAAAATGTTTACAAGTAGAAATAGAAATAGATTTATCAGAAATAGATGTCCTAATATGTATACATAAATGATTTGAAGGGGTTATATTTTTTAGGAGTGATTTATTTTTGGGAAAGAAAGTTTTTGGCTTTCTACTACTCCAGCTTGATACAAAAAAGAAGGATGAGGGAATCTTCCAAAGAATAGAGAAAAGTATCTTCTGTATAATTCAGTGTTCATATAAAAGTATTTGTTTCGAAAGAATTTTTCTTTCGTGTAATTCAATGTTTATATGAAA
>WOGN01006791.1:0-12226 GCA_015342105.1 Leptinotarsa texana | reverse complement strand
AAAACATCAAGACTGAATTGTTTTTTGAAATTATTACTGCAAATTTTCTCTTTACTTCGAAACAAATTTTACAACTATCAGCCCTCTGTTGGAGACTTACTGCATCTCAGTATTTCTATGGAATTTGAGACTTCAAACTTCATTATGTTGTTTGAGAGGAATTTTACATTCGTGCACCGTCTGTTAAAGATTTATGATACTAGTGACTAGAACTTAAAGAAAAATATTTTTGACAATAGATCTGACTGAAAAGTGAAGAAGAAATATAGTTTTAGAAAACGAAAAACACGCTTTTAAAGAACATCGAACTAAAAAGTTTAAAATATTTTTTAAATAAGCTTAAAACAATAATGAACGAAGAATACTTTAGTATGATTGTGAAAAAAGCGTGGGCGCTTTGTGCCATATTTTTGTATATCAGGCGCCCCTCGCTTTTTTCACAATAATACTAGTATTTTTCGTTCGTTATTGCTCATTTAGAAAAATTATTTTTAATTTTTCAGTTCCATGTTCTTTAAAAGCGTGTTTTTTAGTTTTTCAAACTACATTTATTTTAAATATGATGTTGTTATTCAGTATTTCTGCTCAGTGTTTCTACTTCATTGTTTTCTGCTTCAAATTATGATTTTGTGAAAATGAAAACTGTTTTTGATGATTTGTGCTACGGTGCTTTCTATGTTGAAATAAAATCACCCATTCAATGATTTCCTGAATCATAAAATAGTTTCAATATACTTACATACAAGTAGTTCTTTGACTGTCTTTACAAATCTATCGCCAAACCATGTAATCATCTGAGTCTGAGATAGATTTTGCCTTTCAGAAGCTGAGTTATAAGTGTTAATGTCTTTGATTGGTGAAATTTTGTGCTCAATATCGTGAGTTCATGAGAAAATTATTTCAGTGGGAGCGTCTATTACTTATCTTTAAGTTCTTCGAACTTAACCTGTTGAAAAAAACTTCACCATTCATATGGCTATGCAAAATCAGTTTTATCACATTTACAACCGAGTATTAACCGGTATAATAGTCTTGAACAATAAACGATTCGATTCGGAGAAATCACGTAATGGACCACAAACTGCTACGTATTTGGTTATAAAATATAACCAAATGCGAAACGGTTATCCAATCCAATTAAAACATTATTTGGTTTCCGCCGAGAAAATCCAAACATAATCGATTCACTACTCTGATAGAAATATATGAAAATTCAATGAAGACACTTGCGTAGTGTCTTCATTAATTCATTACTGTTTGATGCTCGGAATATTCTACTAAACGACTACCAAACAACATAAATCAATCATTTCAATCTATGCAAATATTGTAATGAGATGAAAATGCCCTTTGATTCACGAAGCATGTAGTAGATTCCAACTTTGTTTTCAAAATATTTAGAGCTGGTTTGATACTTAGGACTCAATAATCCTAGACGCTCACATCTTCATGATATAATATTTCACTAAAAATATAGAAAGTAGATAATGTAGGAACTTTATGTATTTGAAATTGTTCAGAGTCTCTTTTAAAATTCAACATTACTTTTCGTTTCACTCATCATTACAATCTAGGACATCAAATGTCCCAGATTCAATTATTTTCATTCCCCGCAAAGGCATTATCCTATATATTTTTTCTCGGTGTTTTTTTACCATAACCAGTGGTGAAAGTAGCAGAAATATTTGGTGTGGCAACTTCACTGTCATGGGCCTTGATGTTCATGCTTTTAGATGCGAGTTTATATGCGTTGTTTATCAGTTCTATCGTAAATAACCCTAAACAATTGATAATAATTCATCTCATCCGCTCTATCTATTCAAAGACCAAATCTTTCGTCAAGCTACATACTAGAATTCCATGGTGCTGAAAGTCCTGGCAAACTGACAGCAGCATTCACACCACAATTAGTGGAACACATTCCACAGGAAATTGGTGAAAAATCCTTCGATATGTAACAAGAAGATAGTATTGTAATTTGCTATCGCGCACTCTTTTATCTGAGGGGCTTCAATTGTAAATCAACTCCAACCATAGGGCATTCAATGAGTATAGGCTGTACATCCAAGAGGTTTGAGGTTTTCTTCAACGGTTGGCAGTTATGGATTCTTCAACAAAACGTGACAGAGCGAACTTGGTGTGAAAACTAGTGTTCACATATTTTTCACAGAATACAATCAGCAATTCGTGGATAGTGGTTTCCTATAGTCATTTTTGATGAACGTCATATTTTATTTTGATGATGTAGCATGTCGACATTTCCTTAAAAACTCTACGAGGTACGTTGAGAGATTTTTTTAAGGAAAAAACACAAGCACTACAGGAACATACTTGATGCGCTCTCAGAGCGGCGCCTGTACGAAAGTCGCGATTCACATTGGATTTGAATCGTTGGAGATAAAATCCATTTGGAGAAACGTTCTCAGGAAGTGGAGAGTTGTTAAAGAGTGAAGTTCAAGGTGTACTGAGTTGAACCTCAAAACGATGAGTAGCCACAGTCCGTCGTGTATTTCTCTGATATGTACCGCTCCAATGGAATCAAATGTGTCAAGTGTCTTGAACACCTTCCGTGAAAGTATCTATAGAAGAGTGATAAATCTCCAACCTTTTTTCGATGTTCCAGGCTATCAAGGTTGCACGTGATGTTCGCGTCTCCA
Source organism: Leptinotarsa texana (assembly GCA_015342105.1). Taxonomy (NCBI): domain Eukaryota; kingdom Metazoa; phylum Arthropoda; class Insecta; order Coleoptera; family Chrysomelidae; genus Leptinotarsa; species Leptinotarsa texana. The sequence continues at coordinate 9,569 of WOGN01006791.1, read as the reverse complement.
ATCAGGCAGATACATCTTTTCTGGATGGAATCCAACAACGTCAGGGTATGTTTGGGGGTAGAGCTTCATATATGAGAAACAATCTGTTTAAAAAAATCTGTTGAAAAACTGTTTCTCCGTTAACCAGCTGTCGCACCCCTACGAAAGACAACCCTCAGAAGACGAGGTCTTACCTTTCAACGTGTGATTCCTAACACGGGTTGGACGATAACAAGTGAAAATCGATCGTTCAGCATGGAGTTTGAACCAGCCACCAACACGGCGGTCGATTTGAGTAAGTGAATAAAGCACCCACGTCGAACCGCCCGGCTACCGACCTACCTACTCCAAAGAAGGTCTAATCTGAGCTTTATAAAGCATCAAAAGTTGCTGAGATGTGTCCGGTTTTCCGGTTCAGAATAGGTCAAACATAATATACGGTTTTATGTCTAAGTTAGCACATGTTCATTTCAGTCGCATCACTGCCGAATACCTCAATATGGAGGTATCAGCTATGGCCACCAAAGTTGCCGGACTTGAATCCCAAACATGGGATCAACAACATTATCGAATATGCTGCGATGCCACCTGTAGTTGTGTAGCTCCTAAGTGGGGTGGGGGTTACTCTAACAGAATTAAATAATAGTAAATTCGCTACATCTTCACTGTTTATTTGTTCTTCTTTTTAGCCTCTCAAAGACTCCGTTTCCCGAAATTTCATGGTCATTTTGCAGATCACCCACCCCGTTGCGGGTATATTGGGAACTTTTCATGGGAACTTATCTGTATAAAAAATCTGCATCGAGGTTACACTGGAATCAATGTTTTGTTTGTTAATATTGTGAACTATTGTATAATTCCATAATAGTAGGCACTGAATTCTCAGAAATATTGCATCAAAACATGTAATCAGTTGAATGCCTTCTATATATTAAATATTTTTTCAGAAATTCTCGACCTATGGCACTTTTGTTAAAATGTGTCATAGAATATTCCATTCAGAGAGACACTAAGTGATAACAAAAATTGGCATTTCTATGTATACATTAAAAAATAAATTAACATTGTGGAATATTTTCACATAAAATGATGATCTGACCGATTATTTGTGTTTTTGAGGATTTATGCGCTACTAATATTCGGTAATAATAATGGTTCATTATTTTCCAAACTGTAATTTTTCAAATTCATGAATGTACTCAGTATCTATTCTCGAATTTCTGAAACAATTATTTCCTAGTTTTTCTATGAATATTCCATAATCTGAAAAAATCCGAATTGTGATGAAAAATTTTATATTTTACAAATAGATCCATGGAGAAATTCTGCTTTTCCCCACAAGAAATGGCTTCTGTTCAAAATCCTTCTGTCCTCAAAACTGGAAAAATAATATCATTGAAGATTTCGTTCAAAACCAACTCGTATTGAAATATATGTTTAAAATATGTTTTTTCTGTTAACCAGCTATCGCACCCCTACGAACGACAACCCTCAGAAGTTGAAACTTGTGCGAGCTAAGGACTAACGAGGTCTTTCCTTTTAACGTATGATTCCTAACACGGATTGGACCTCAGCAAGTGAAAAGCAAGCGTTCAAGCTGCGGCTTGAACCATCGACTCACACATCGGCCGATTGACTGAGTGAATAAAGCACCCACGTCGAACCGTCCGGCTACCGACCGACCGTATTGTGAAGAACAAATTCCATACTAACCGTCCTAACTTTTTGTAGACCATTCATTTCCCTAAAAGCAATAAAATTGAAGGATACGCAACCAATACAGAGTTTAACAACCATCAAACATTTCTTCTGAACGACGATGAAATTAACAGCGATTGTACTAACAGACATAAAACTAACATCTTTGTATTCCACCAGGAAATAATTATTACAAATACCACTTGACCTGAATGTTTTCTCTTGTCAATGTCCATTTTTTTCTAACTCAAAGTATGTTATTTTTGGGTATTACCAATGGACCAACCAGCGATAGATAAAACCAATTAAACTGTGCACTCGTGATTCAATCATACTGTTTAGCCTCATGATATTGCTAGCTAACATAGTTTACGTTAAAAACATAAATTTATTGATAAAATTTTGAGGACTTACGGTATAACTCGCACTTTCAATAAATACGTAAATTTCCTCATAATTATCCATTCACAAAAGACACAATAACTCTTGTAACCCGATATGATACACTAAGCGCTGTGATACTATTGAATAAATATAAATATAGAAAAACAATCAATAAATAATGTTACCTTTTTCCCGGTTTAACAATAATTGACTACACTGTACATCTAACTCAACTCTATTCCATTGCTACACTGACAATACTTCAGACTCATACCCAAACGCCTATCGCTGGTTAACGGAAAAACAGATGTCAAACAGATTTTATAAGATCACTTCGTACCGCACTTTCGACTAGACTTCCCCAATCTGTCTGCTGGTAGTATTTATATGTCGTAATGGAAGTATCTGAAAGCCGGTAGGAAGTCTCTCGAAGCGACGCGACACCTAGAACGATCGAGAAACGCAAGTTGAGTCAAGCGATCGATTGCCGTAGACCAGCGGCGGCCGGCGTTATTTTTTCAAGGGGTAATTCACAACAATAATAACAAGGAAACAATGTGAAATTCAATATTGAAATTTCAAATCTTGTGTGTGACATGTGACTAATTGGAAAAAATAAATTGCTTGAGTCTTCCAGTTTTTAGTGGTCAAAACTGCCCAACCACTAAGTGTGTTACACGATTAGGGAATTCTTGAATCCAGCCTCTGGATATAATTAAAATGATTCAGAAAGCGCTTCGATACTGCATTCGGTGCAGCACTTTTTGCTTTTCCGTCTTAGATACAACCAATATTGCAGAATTCGATTCATGCAACTCTATCAGCATGCGTACAAAGTTGGAATGATCTCTTCAATGACGTCGAAAACTTTGAGCAAAACCAAATTACCGGAGTTTTTATGCTTCTTAACCAAATCAATGGTGGCACCTAACAGGTATACAAAATCAAAGTGTACCAAAACTAAGCAACAGAATCATTGCCACACAAACTATAAAAATCACTATTTCAGATAAAAGTTATCATATCAAACAATTTTCTTCAATAGTATTTTGCTAAAAATTTCAAAATTCATAATTTTCAATATTTCAGACATCCTGCATACTATTTTTAGGCAAGCATGAGTTAATAATACTGTATAAAGGTAACGTTATCAGCAATCCATCAATGAACAGAAGTTCAATCCAGGTTATCTATGTCTAGCACCTACATATGAGCAATAATATTTACATATAACCTGGAGCACGACCCCTTCAAAGGGAAAATAGTTCGCACCCGCGAATAGATTACAACTAAGTGTTTTTTTCTGTTCTGTTAATGGAGAATCAATATTTACAAACTTGATAGTCATACTCCACTGACTCATTGTGAAATACCATTAGAAATTATTCACTCAACAAATAAGAGGTATAATTTTAGGAGAGACTGAATTTTGGAAAAGAAAAGTTTTGTCTCTCTACTTTTTCTCCTTTATATAAAAAATGTAGGGATCTCCTAAAGAAAGAAAGCAATCAATTCTAAAATATAGGATGAAGAAAATAACGTTTGTCTAATTTCTAGCAATGATTGAATGATACATTGACTGTATCATTATATATTCAAGGAGTTGTTTGTTAAAATGTGTCGGTTCACTTAAAAATTGTTTAACAAACTGAAACCGGTCGTAAAAATAAAAAAACTTCATTAAAATCAGACAAGAATTACTTTCTTCATCCCATATTCAATATGAATTTCTACAAAATAAATAAGTAATCAATCGAACAAGGTAATCCCAAATTAACCTCTTTACAAATATGTGTCGATTATTTCACTTACATGGAACACTATCATCCTCAATGGTGGACATACAATGTTTCGGATAGGAAAAAAGTGTTTTAATATAATTCAATGTTCTTATAGAAGTAAGAAATTGTTTCAAAAGTTTCTGATGTAATTCAATTTTTATATAGGAGTAGATTTTCTTCTAGTATGTATCTAAAACGTACTTCTTCCCATTATCTACACATCTTTGTAAATAGTTTATTGTGGAATCAATTGCTATCTTCCTTTTTTGGAGGAACCAACAAAGTGTTTTCCACGAAAGGCCTCCGAAACAGCGAAAAGCTTAGATATTCAAATTATACTATAACCAATCTTTTTTTTTGAGAAATACCTCAAAGAGGTTATTGAACATCAACAAGTAAATGCTAATAACTATGTTAATTACCAAAATAGCAGCATTTGGGGTTCGTTGAACCCACACGTGATTGTCGAAAACAAGTACATCTAAACAGTGTCACTGTTTAGTTCGGATTTTGGACAGAGGCCATCATTAGGCCATGCTTTTTTGAAAATGATGCTAGTCAAGCAATGACTATTACTGGTTCCCGATAAAGAGAAATGATATAATGATGTTGATGTAGCCAATATGTGGTTTCAACAAGACTGAGCCACATCCTACAAAAGCCCAGGAAACAATTCAATTACTGCATTAGACATTTCTAGTCGTGAACACTCTCATTCTTCAGATCAGAATCGGTCTTCAACATAGAGTAATTTAAACAAAATTAGATGAATTTATTTGACGTCAAAGGTCTATGTCAACAAGCCTATTCAAGCATTACAGAAGAAAATTAAACCCCATTTATGCAAAATGGTCATGAGAAAATTTAATAAAAGCGTGAGTATGTGTCAGTATAGCTATGGAGGCCATTTCGCGATATGTTATTCCATGAATAACCTTATCCTGTGTACTTCATTATTTAATAAAAATAAAAATCCAAAGATTGAAAGTGAGTTTTCCATTCAATTTAAATTTCGGGTTGATTTTGGGACAATTTCAATATAAAGTTGAAAAAGGAACGCTCGTTAAAAGATAATACCTCGTTGATCTTTAGTCTACATGAGTTTCGACTTTTCAAGGGTGTTGTTCTTACGGAGACGACATGTGGTTAACCCAAAAACTCATTTTAAATCAACTTCAACTTTTATTTCCTTAAAATTAGAGTAACATATTGCTCTTCAGAATAGATTTCGAGATCGCCGCATTAGCCCAGGCAAAATTGCCTGCCTGCCATGTGTCGATCAGAGAAATTTAGAGTTAAATGTACACTGTGTGAGTAAGCAAAATAAACTATATTTCTGATATCGAATATTTCACTTCCTGATGTGATCAACACAGGGGAGAGGATATCAACACTTAATATTTTTTAGGTTGATTTTGTATTCAGTATATCATTAAATTAAATATATTAGAATAATTCATAACATATTTTTTTGTTTCAATATTGTATTTCTTCATTTTTGAAATCTTTTCCAGGTCAATTGGTAAGGCGTTGAAAAATTGGGCCCAACACTGTTTTTTGAGGTACCCCGATTTTCACTATTGACTCCGTACTCACCTCATTCCCAGTTTTTACTCTTTGGATTCTATTTGTTAAACAATTGGACATAAGAATTTGTGTTGGACCACGAATGCCGTAGTGACTCAATTTGTTTAGTAGAATTTCGTGTGATACTATGTCAAAGGCCTTAGCGAGGTCTATGGAATCTGCTATGCATTTCGATGACTTGGCTAAGACATCTACTGTTTGCTCTAGAAAATCAACTACTGAGTTTTCAGTGTTTGAATTTTGGATGAAACCATACTGCCTGTCAGTAATGACGTCTGCTAAAAATTTCGTCAATCTTTTTTTAACTACTTGTCAAAGATTTTTGCTAGATTATTGATGAAGGATATTGGCCTGTAGTTATTTATTTGACAACGGTTACCTGTCTTGAAAATCGGAGTGATGAGTGATTCTTTCCATTGTTTTGGAATGTTTCCACTTGTAAGACATAAATTGATTATATGGATTAATGGGTGTACATATGTATTCATGTAAAGTTCTTATGGTTTTCATAAAGAGTTTATCTGGGCCCAAGGAACATTTATTTTTTAGGTTTACTAAATGAATAATAATTTCGTTTCCGTTACCGCTTCCAGAAATATGGTTGAGTCAATTTTGTCACGTCGAGAAAAGTTTTATTTCATATTAATACTTTGTATTCTTTCAGACATATTTATACCCAAGTTTGTAAAAAATTCATTGAATATATTTGCTTTATCCCAATTATTTGTTAATATTCTCCGACTTCACTGATTTTTGCACTATTGTCTATTTGTTCATTTGACTTTTTATTCTGCCCTGGTAAATCATTGATTACCGTACACATTTTTTTCATACTCTTTTACTGCTTCTGCTATTTTATTTTGATAAAATTCATTTTTTGTTGTTTTGATTAAGGTATTAAGTTTATTTCTGTATTCTTTGTATTCTTTTTCAGTTTCCCTGTGTTCGATAGATGTGATAAGACCAACAGTGATCCATAGTTTGATTTTTTGTAGTATTTATTTCTGAAGGAAGATTGCACTTTTGTTGCACTTTTATTGTTCATAAATTTTGTTGAGATCATGTGGTAAATATATAGATACATAATAAAATATGAAAAGTGCAGTAAGTGAATTCTGAGGAACAGTCGACTTGTTCTCGAAATAACAATAAGAACAATATTTGAAAGCGCATAGTTTTATATATAAGAGGAATGATTGTTGTTAGGTATTCATATATGTATTAAAGGCTTATTCATGATCATGTCATCAAATTCGTACTAACCATAACAGTTCTGTTATTATGATTGTCATAAATACAATTGATACGACACTTCAGGAAAATAATTGAAGATATATTCTCTTCTAATACTAAATTCTGGCCAAGACTCCATAACCACAATGTTCTAGTGCATAACAGCATAGCAAATAGTATTGATATGTAATCAAAGCAGATTTCATTCCAGATTGTATCAAACGCACCTGCAATATTTATAGATTATGGGCAAAACTAATCGCAAACCGAGTTGCAAACATAAAACCCATAAAGTAATGAATTTTCTTATCTCTATCCACCTATTTGGATTATTCTCGAAAACAAGTCAAATGTTTCATTTATAATATCAGCAATACACAAACCAGATTTGCCAACAAAGAAAACATTGCGGTAATGAAATTGAATAAAACAATGAGATGAACAAATGCCTTCGGAAAAACTCACCTGCACTAATTATAATCCATCTAAACAATCGCGAAGATTAACAAATGTTCACACAAAAGTATAACAAGAATTTTCACTTTTATTAGAGAATTACAAAATAGTCCCGGGAAGAGGCGGCACGGTTACCAATGCCAAAACGTCAAAAAGTTTTATCAATAGCGATTCCCCGGATTCACACCTGAAAGAGCACCACAATTGCCGCACAAAAAAGAATCTGATACATTTTAAACAAAGTTAGCCGAGGAACGAACGCTGTCGCTGCTCGCCAGGTGAGTCGATTCGCGATTAATGATCGTGAAACTAGAAAAAGGCATTGCCATCAAAGTCGTCCTCTGGGCATGTGGATGTTTTCCCCTTCTTCGGCTCTCTATAGAATGTGCTGTCTCAAGTATCAACTCACTCTTTAATTTCTCAAGTTACCTGGTTGAATCTCTGTGCGTTCACCTGTTTCTTCAGATGCTAGAGAGGATTTCTTCTCGGTTTTTATTCCGCTTGTACCGACCGATAAATTGAAAGATTATTACACAAAGGAATGCTGGTGCGAATTCTTGCTATGGAGCAGTCTACTAGACTCAGTATCTGCTGACTGGTTTACTCTATCCATGGCACACTCTGATTCATTCACCGGTTTCGCAAGTCGCATATTATTGTTGGTTTTTGGTAAATTATGTTTGTATTGTGACATATTTCCTCGTAGAGGGGATAACTTACTGATAAGATACATTATTTCAGTCACAATTTTGACAATTATACAGGGTGTTTCATAACTACGGTACCAAACTTCAGAGGTAGGTCTAACATTAGGTCCTTTCAAGAAAAATGTTCCTATGAACATTTGCTTGGAGTTGCTTCGTCTTTGAAATAGAGAGTATTCATAAAATATCATAAATATCCTTATACCGATTTGGTTGAAATTCACTACAGTTATTTGAGATAGTAAGGAGCTTATTTAGCCCGAACTAGATTGAAATTATTAGGCCCAAAGGCGACCTAGTGGGCACCACAGCCAACAACATTGAGAAAATAGTACGCCACTGACTTTTTTGTAGTTTTTTATTTTTTTAGTTTATTCAACTAAAAATACAACTTTTGCATCGTTTGTTAGACTCAATCTCACAATAATACAGCGAATAAACCCCAAAAATATATTAACAACGACCTGTTATAAACAAATATATAATATCACAATGAAAGCTAGCAGTAGACTGCCCTTATTCGTGATTCGACTCGCCGGGATGACAAATCCCATTTCGTAACAGTCAGAGTTAGTCATCCCCCGTTGCTTCCACGTTCCACGTTTTAATTTTTTTTTTATATCAAGCTTCTTTTTCGAGAAAAAAAATCATTTGTCATAACTATCCATATACAACATAAAATAAAAACCAAAAGTCAGTAATAAACAATTTCAATCTTAAAGTAGATGAGCCAAATATCCACATTTTCATAAAATACACTATTGCAATCGATTTGTCATTGATTGACTGACACGTTCAAAAATACCTGGAGTGCGTCTTATGACATTGCAATTGTCAATTATTCTATTTCTCGAGTCATTCATATCTAGTACAGCAGTTTTACAAAGAAGTCCGTATAGCAGTCACATGTTGATCTAGCTCAGAGTTCCCCAAACTCTTTTGTGTCGTAGACCCCTTGCCATGTTTCTCCGTGTTGGGTAGACCCCCTATTTACCTGATATTGATTTCCGGTAAATTTCTAACTGTAGTGAAGTTTAGTGTTAAAAACTTAAGTAAAAACACATTAATTTATATATTTATTAATTGAATTTAAATTAAAACTACTCAAAATAAAATTTTGTATCTGTTATGTAACATATAAGTAACATTAAATAAACATAAAATAAACTGTAAATAAAATAACATAAGCAATAAGTCAAAATTTTTAGTGAGAAGGATGAACCTGATGCTTTAATACTAAATTATCAACATTTGGCGTCAATTTTGTGAGGGTTGATCTTAAATCTCCTCGGCTAATGACTTCCAGTCTGTTTCTTTTTTTTTGTTAGAAGATTGGTAACAGCGCTAAACCCCCTTTCCACTAGGTATGACGATGGATAGGACATTAAAAATTTCCTCGCTATATTTCATAATACGGGGTAAGTAACGGGTATGTTTTTTTGCAGCCAGAATTGCTGATATCCGTTTTTAAACTGAACCTTAAGTTCTTCATTAGTGCTTCATTAGTTTAACTCTGGCAAGAAACGCTGATACGATGGATTTTGTTTTAATCAAATTTAAACTGTCGCCTTGTAATTACAAATTAACCATATTGAATTTTGTAAACAAATCTGTTAAATAGAGGATGTCTGTTTTCCTCTTCATTAAATTTTCTTTCAAAATTTTATCTTTAGTATCCAGAAATTCTAGAATAGTTTCAAAAAGTGCAAAAAATCTTGTCAAACATAAGCCTTTCGACAGCCAGCGT
>WOGN01006790.1:0-12227 GCA_015342105.1 Leptinotarsa texana | reverse complement strand
GAATACAGTAGTTTTCAGCATATTCAAATATAGTTCTCCTCTTAAATTAAGATCAATTAATAGAGGTCCTACAATATGGTTTCCCAATATTCCTGCCCAAACATTATTTTTTTCTGGATAATGGGTATGTGTTTCCCGGAAACTGTGAGGGTTGGTGTCACTCCAATAAGGACAATTTTGTCTGTGAACATTGCCGTTTGAAAATGAGTAGACTGTTCAGGATTTACTACCATCTCACCAATTATTTGCACTTGCTGTTCTTCGGAATGGACAGATGACCTGGGGACTTTTTGTTATGCACACTACCGGTAGTTGTGACTTTGGATACAAGTTCCTCCAAATATTTTTTACAGATAGAACGATTCGGAAAACGTTCATTGAGAATAATTTCGGTCTCGTGAAAGTTACGCTTCGCACTGTAAATAAAAGTCGCTTCAATTTTTTCTTCCAATGGACGAGAATTGACCATTTAAGAGATTGTTGACGTGGTACCTTTTTACTAGTAAAACCGAAAACTAAATGAGAATATTCTAACTGAACAATGATGTTCATTGTTGTAGGTACTGACATTTTTTGACGTTTTTTTAAACAAAAAATAACTCAACAAACCTTATCGGGTTATTGGCATTATTATAAAACAGATAAAAAGGAATATTTCTAGAAATGTCGATATTAATATGTTAGTCTTCAGGAAATTATTAAATGTTCCGCCATTTCATAGTAGGTGTAGATTTTGACTTTAAATTTTAGGGTTATGAAGTATTCGTCAGGAACAATGATTTGTTACAAGACCCCCCTTTCTATCAAATTTTTTTTCCAGATGGCGCCCAGTTGCCACTGTATATTTCCAAAATAGTTCATGGATACAAAACGTACGGAAAAATAATATAGTTCCATAGTTAAAATCAAGTTTCACTTTCATAAATTCATCAGAACCAAAAGACGTTATTATCAAATACACTACAAGAAAACAGAAACTAGTTTGAATTGAAAGGGTTATATTTTTAGAAATGATTAATTTTTTAGTAAAGAAAGTTTTTGGCTTTCTACCACTCCATCGTGATACAAAAAAATGTGGGAAACTTCCAAAGAAAGAAAGGAATCAATCAATTTCAACAAATAACACTACACTAAAATGTGTAGATCATGCAAAGAAGTTACTTTCACGCAAATTGAATGAAAAAACTCTCTCGAAATAGCACTTTTCATATAAACATTGAATTGCACGAAAGACGAATACTTTCGAAACACATACTCTTGTATGAAAACTGAATTATACGAAAAACATTTTTATCTATTCCGTTTGCATTCCAAGCATTCGTGATGGAATCGAGTCAGATATCATTCACAGGATTCCTACACAATATAATGTCATCGATGACATCGTAATGACATTTATTCGCTTATTTGATTCCCACATTCATTTGTATCAAGATGGAGTAGAAAGCCAAAAACTTTCTTTCCCAAACAATAGAAACTCTTCTTGACTAACCCTGTACACTGCGGTAATTGCGTTAACCTACCTATGCGGACCATGGCACTGAATATCGCTTACGTGTCTTTGACTTGGCATCAGCGGAGGTGAAGGTCCTCAGTGTCTTATTGCGTTCGCTCTCAATGGTACTTTACACCTGATATTTGTCGAACTGTTGACTATTCAACAACTGTGAGAGGTGAATCTTTTATGTTTGAGTGAAACTGGTTGTGTGAATATAATTTGCGGAGAGAATTGAGGTAAGGCTGTTTATTTTTGAACGATTTGTTGTTGATGTTATATGCAGATGATTTAACAGCAACAATAAATGAATTATTTTCAAAAGGATCCAGTACCTAAAATCAAATAACATCATAATTACAAGTGGAGTTCCTTAATTGGACCTGAAGAGGATATTTGATACTGTGTACCAAAAAATTATCCGGAACGTAACGAATAATGGAGGTAGATGATAACTTTGAAAATTATAATTTTATAGGAGTAAGGAAGTAACTAGATTCTCAGTCGAATAGGCTTTCGATAAACAAACTTACTCTCTTGATACGCGTATAAACTTCTTAAAAAGTGGATAATACTCCCAAGTAAATTGACGTGAAAACTTTTCCAAATTATTAGTTATGAAAAATATCACAAAATGCCAACATTGATGTAATATCATGTCCAGAGCTCTAACTGTAACAACCAGACTGACATTGAAAGTGGAAAAAATTTCTATGTCATTAATTATTAAATGAACTATTTATACAACGAGTAACTTATTCAGTACATTTTATGAAGTTGATCAGTCTTTAGCAAAAAAACTTCAACTATTACTGAGATTTTCAATATCTGTTTTCTTGTTCATACTCTTAAGAAATATGTTGATTCGCATCATTTCAGGAGAGAATATTCTAAACTTCTTTATGTCCTTTTTGATTTTAAGTCGTTTCAGTGCACAAACATTATTATATAACAATTATTAAAAGGTATGTTTTGTGTTTTATGTTGTGAGGTTTCCAGTAACTCCAATATATATTTTTGAAATTCCAATATTCTTTTCTTCGTAAAAAACTTTATTTATGCTGGATGATTATTTTCCAATACTTTTTTTACTTGTTCACTGTATTAACCATTACCAATATTATTTTTCTTCTTTGTCTTACTATTTGTGGTCAAAATAATTTTCCTTACTAATTTTTTAGGAAACGAATTTTCTGTTGGTATATTTTTCAAACAAAAAACTAGATTCATAGATTTATTATTAATAAAAAATACATTTTCTTAAATTGGTGGATCTGATTTACCAATATGTGATCAAGGAACCGTCATTTCTGTGAATTATTTTGGTATATAAATTGCAACTTAAGGTTATAATGAATAACTTTCTCAAGAAATTCTTGCCATTTGATTTGGAACAACATATAGAAGTATCACATCATCAACTTTATCCGTTTGACATATAAGTATGTGTAGGATTTGTCCAGCAATGAAAAACACATGAAAACGCAGTGTCCGTATCAGTATAAAACACACTAAAATTAACACATATTATGAAATACAATACAGAAGAAATCTATATTTAATGATATGAAAAATTCGTCTAGGTTATAAAAACAACTACCAATTAAATACTTTTTCAGATTTCGGGTAAATTCATTAATTTTATTGAGCTCCTTAAAGTCTTCTGATAACTTATTAAAGATATTTGGGCCCATCACATAAGGTGAATTAGAAGTAACCTTATATTCACAATACGGTATGTGGAAGTTATATTTTTGACGAGTATTCCTACTATGTATGATTTTATTGGTAATGAATTTATGTTTATTTTTAAAGACAAAAATTGACAATTCTAATATATACATACTGACAAAAATTGAAAATTAAAAATTTTTGGTACTTGGAAACTAAGTTGGGGAAACTAAGTTTTCAAATAGACGTACTATGCCAGTATTGGTAAAATTGGTGGCGTACCTGAAATTTATAATTGAAAATTTCTTGTTTTTCACCAATTTCATTTGTAACTCACGTTACTGCAGTTTCGTTATATACGGACATTTTCAAACTTATACATTAAACTCAGTAGTTAAACTACATCCATCAATTTTCCTAAAATTTGTCTGAAGTAACTTCCTCCGAACGGGAAGTAACTTGAGTTGATAAATAAATTCAGTAATTCAAGAAATCTGTTTTGATTCATTGATAGGTATGTTACTGAGAGAAAAACACATCAAGCTTACGTAGCAAATGAATTCTATTGGATCAGTCGTTATTCCTCTAAATTAATCTTCAAAGAAACCTGCACTTGGAAATTTTATGCTCCGAAGAGATGCACAAAATTTCCAAGTGCAGGAGGAAACACCAAACTGTTGAGAAAACAAATTCGTTGTTAAACAACGAAATCTCTTCCGAAAAGTGTAATGAAAATTTCTTCCAAAATTGTTTCTTCATTATCACAGACTTATTACGAATCAAAAACCAATGAATGATGCACTCAGCATGTATTAGGTAATTAACGGCATTAGGTATAAAATATGGTATACTTGAAGTGATTCATGTCAGTCCCCTTATTCGATCAACCAAAAACTACAAATCCTTTCGCTGATTCTGCACTAATGTGGTGTCTATGTTCAATCCTTCTTAGATTTTTTCGTATCGATGAGTGAAAACTGATATTGTATACATGTATCAATATGCCTTGTATCTAACCAATGAATATTTTTTCGAAAGATATAAATCGGAAGAATATAGCAATGAGTTTGTGTATTATAGCGTCAGTTTATTCCATTTGTTCGTATTGAATAATTAGCTACTAAGTAGTGTGGTATTATGATCAATGATCATTGATTGGTGATTAAAATAGTAGTGTCCTCATAATTTTCACTTGACCCTGACAAAAATATTCTGAAAATTAATTTTTTTGACAGATTTCAGAGGGCATTTGAAATATAAAGTACGTGAAAGTTGTTGATCGACTTTTGGAAAGTATAATTAGGATAAAATTTGGTCTGTTAGCAGTATTTGTCATTGTGCCTACGATGGAAACTCTTATTTTCTATACAAAAAAAGTGTCAACCGTCCTTCAACATCTCCTAATGTTAGCTAGAAACGTTTATACATTTGTTTTTGAACCTGGCTGAGAATGAACTTTTCGCTATCAAATTACACGTGGAAATATACAGGGCTACCCACCACATTCGCCTCGGTATTTCTACGAGAAATGAAGAGAGATAGGGAAAACAAAATTATCTTGATATATACAGGGTGACTCCCAAAAAAGTTACATATCAAAGTTATATTTTTTCTTATAGAACACCCTATATTTTTTCATATTTTTAGATACTATAGACAAAATGAAGGTGAGTTACTATTATATTTCCCATACTTAAAACTGACCGTTTCTGACAAATTTCGAGAAATTTAAAAATACAGATCACAATTTAAAAATTGTTTTCACCCTGTAACGTGTAACGAGCTGCTCGTGATTAAATGAACTGCTTAGCTCGAAGGTTGAAGTTAACTATCACATGAAATTTTCAATGCAGTATTATTCAGAGTGGCGAAAAAAATTGCCTCAAAATTTGGACACACATTTAATTAAATAACTTCTTAAAGTTGAATGGAACACCCCGTATTTAGTGCCGTAATTTGACGCAGAAGTAGATTCCCTTCAAAACTACTTTAGGGTTTCCTATACCTATCTCGTCTGCTTTTTACACAAAATGCGTTTTTATATTTTACTTACTAGTACTTTTTTATCTTTTTATCGCCACTCTGAATAATACTGTATTAAAAATTTCATGTGATAGTTAACTTCAACCTTTGAGCTGAGAAGTACATTCAATCACGAGCAGCTTGTTGCACGTTACAGGGTGAAAACAATTTTTAATTTATGGTCTGTATTTTTAAATTTCTCAAAATTTATCAGAACCGGTTAGTTTTAAGTATGAGAAATATAATAGTAACTCACCTTCATTTTGTCTATAGTATCTAAAAATATAAAAAATATAGGGTGTTCCGTAAGGAAAAGTATAACTTTGGTATGTTACCCTATATAAATAATTTTGGAATATGCTCCTCATGGACCCACATATGACTGTGCTAAAAGTGTTTCCCTAACTCTCTTCATTTCTCGTAGAAATACCGAGGCGAATGTGGTGGTCCACCCTGTATAATTGTTACTATTGTGACATTCTCAATCATACCAAAAATGTTTGTTCATTTCCAGATCATAAGAATAATAGTATCTGCAACTATTGAATGATAATCGAAGAAACGCTGAGTTCTTGATCAAATCAAATTGATGCTGCTAAGGATTCCAAGAAGAAAACATACGCCATCCAATACCAGGCATAATCAATGAGTCGGTTAAATGCGGAAATCCTTCACAAACTCCATGTTATTTCCGGAGTCTTATAAAATTTTCCTAATAGGATGAAGAAAAATACAAATTTGTGTTATGCAGAATGTAAATAATTTCTTATTCGAAGGTCGACAGAAAATTCAGTTGGATTTAATTAACATTTTATTGTGAGATTTGTACCAGACAGTGTACAAAATACTTGAGGAAGCTATTGCATAACGAAATACGTGCTACGGTTGTTTGCGATTTTATAAACTATCTTGTGAAAATTACACAATGAAGTATTACTTGAATACGTTATGACTGTTCATCAAGTATCGGTCAATTTCATCAAATTACTCAATCGGACTTGAATTTTTATAGGGTAGGTGGGATTATATGAAAGATACTAGAAATATCACTTATGATACATAATTGGTAATATAAAATAAGGATTTGAAAAATGTGGTCCATCTATTACTCTTGAAAATTGAAAGGTAGTATCTGAAGTAAAAAAAAAATTGTGAAATTCTAAAAAATCGCAGAATAACTTAAAAAGAAATAAGAGTGCTACGACACTCTTACGATATTGACGAGACACCGGTGTTGCCCTACGCTCCGGGGGATATTGGATCCGTGTGGAGAACGAAGTACCGAATTTATAGAAACTATTCGTTTCCCACCCTCAGGCTCATGCAAGCTGATAAGCCTAATGTAGTCCTTCTCGACCACCAGAGCAAGACGATATTTGTCATGGAGTTTTCAGCTCCTGGCGAGACGAATATCGTCCGAAAAGAGGAGGAGGAAAAACGGATAAATTATCGAGATTTTCTCTTCGAACTCCGCAGACTCTATCCAGGCCACTCTGTCACGATGGTTGTTCTGATTATTGAAGTCCTTGGTGGAATGATGCCCTCTCTACTCTCGAATCTTAAAATCATACCGGCCTGCCGCACTAAGGCAGAAATCTTAGCTACACAGAACCAGAAGGATGTCATTTTTGGCTCACTGCGCTTGCTCAGGGCACATGATTCTCGGAACCAATGATCACTTACCCCACGGTGTGGGAAGTGGTCATTGGTTGATAATGCTGGCGCGCCCTCCCGAATATATCGGCGCTTCGGGGGATAGGGCCTAACCAGCGCACACTACGGTAAAAAAATAATAATAATACTGAACATGATTTTCAAATGATTCAAAAACTGATATTTTTGTCAAAATTAATTCCTGAATACATTCCTGTATATATAATGTAGCAACATAACGTATGCTTCACATATTTTTGAATTTCACACTATCAGACAGTTATTTTCATAGAGAACTGAGTGTCATCAAAAGTGTTGTTGTTGATCTATCCAACTTCAAAAACCGTCAATATGCGTTATAAGACAATGACATACCAATAATATTACTCGTTTAAAAAAACTAAGACATGGCTTACAGAACAAATAATGGTTTGAACAAATTTATTAAAAACGAGTTATAACGGGACTTGTGGTTGTTGCTCATAACTTTATATTGGCCCATTGGAGAGAACCTTCTCCCAAGGAATAAAAAACATTGTAGTAGTTTCTTGAATGTGAAGACCAATTCTTCATTTGCATATTTTCACAGAGGTGCATGTGATCAATCATGACTATGACGTGTCATATTTGTAAGAGAAAAGTTTGAAATTCAATCTTTTGGAATATTCCGAAAATTCGGAAGATTCGGATCATTTACTGAATGACCGAATATAATTGATTAGTTCCCAATTACTCAATTTGTTTTCCAATGTTTTTCAATAGTTGATAGGCAAACTCGGGAAGTTTCATTTTATCACATGTCTACATGAGTTTATTTGGTGAATTTGATTTCTTAGGTTTAAATTAGTAAATAGTTCATAGATGATTTCAGCTGAAATCCTGGGTTCGAATCTCATAACTATAAACTTTTTTCAATTGAAATCACGTGACAAGGAGGTCTGAGCGGTGATGTGGAGTCTCAAGAGGGCCGAGGGGTGAGGCGGAGTCCCAAGGGGGGCGATACGTGAGACGGAGTACCAAGGGGGCCGAGTTCCATGCTTGAATCGCTACGATACTCGTTCCATCCTGCGTCGAAGACGTCACACGTTTCTCTCTTCCACTCATTCTCTGAAATACTTACCAGCGACGCTCGACCTTGAAGTGTGCTCGGAACAAGTTTGTTCATTACCCACCACAGACACCGTCCCACACCCTCATTGACATTTGACAGTTGCATAGACACCGATCCGTATTGACCGACATATAAAACTGACAACTGCTTACACTGCGTCACAAACACCATATGTCTAGTGTTTACAGTGTCCTTCTTCAATCAATTGATAGTTCAGCTAGTGACTCATAGGTGGCGCTTGGGTGGTGAATACGCGACGATGCGTCTGGGTCACGTGACAATTTGGAGCGCTCTGATTGGTCGGCTGCTGTACGCGTGACCTTCAAATGTACCAAAAATTGCAGAATGGATCTTAACCGTTTTCCCATGTAAATCTTTTTAAGAAAACTTTCAGAACTCTCCTAGCTTATTTACTACCCATAACAATATTTAATGGATTTTCTTCAATTGCAAAATAATGAAAATATCTTCTTCACTTCCAAAATCGATAAGGTTATTTCTTTCATCCAAAATACGCACTGTAATGGTGTGAATCAATTGACGACCTTCTGGACTGTCAGGCATATATACAGTGTGACCCACTTTTAATGGAAACACCCCCTTAAAATTTGAAGTTGTAAACCGATTTCAATATTCTTTTTTTAAATGTCAAGTACTAAAAGGTCTACCTTGGAACGAAATTTCAGATGTTTATCAAAGTTTCAGGGCATACTACGATATTTTTTGTTAGCCGAAAATCGAGATTTTTTATTAGCGATTTTTTTATTGGAAAAATCACTACGCCACTGGATTCAGAGTGCCTCTAAACAGGTATGACCAAAATTCCATAAAAAATATCCATTATTAACGAAGTTATGACAACTCAAATATTCGAAAACTATACAGCGAACAGTCACAAAAGCATCCTATATCAACAGATATACTCATGAGAATATTTTTTTATGATTTCAATAATAGCGTAAATATTTTTAATGAAAATAACTGAATTACATTCAACTTTCGCACAAATTAATTAAAACTAAGACCTAATATTTCATTTTCAATCTTAGTTGCCATGGAAATGTTTTTACAGGTTGACACTTGTTAAAGATTTAGGTGTACTATTGTCAACAATATTCAACTTACAGTTCTTCGTATTATTTTGTGCCATGGCTGCAAGATTGAGCGTGAGAGAGAAAATTTAAATTGTACGCCTTTCGGGAGATGACGTTAGAAGTGCTAGAGAGGTTTGCAGAGTATTTAATGGTATCCAGATCGTCCTCGTATCAGCTGCGGTACGGTGAATAAAATAAATTGAATATTCAATAAAACTGGTGCAGTATCAAAAATGATGATAAAAAGTAATCCTGTACAAAGACGAAACAGGAATGACAGGAATGATCAAATCATTTTAGATTAGTTCGGAAATAATCCTAATGCCAGTATAAGAAATGCCACTTTAGATTTGAAGATTTCACGAAAAACTATTCGGAGATGTCTCAAGGCGAAGAATATTAAACTTTTCAAGCCAAAATTTTTATACACATTTCAAGAAGGCGACGAAGCAAGACGCCTGGAATATTGTTTATGGCCCTAGGGGAATAGTTAAACAATAGAAATTTCCTAAAAAATGGAGTAGTGTCACCATAGAATTGTTGCTATTGGGCAGCGGATAATCCTAACTGAGTAATAAACTGTAAAAGCCAGTATTCCCAAAATATCAATGTCTGGTGTGGGATATTGAACTAACGAATTATTGGTCCTTTCTTTTTTGAGGAAAACATTAATGCGCAGATGTTTCTAGAATTTTTAAACACAGACTTTTGAGATGCTATTCACGAGCTGCCAATCAAAGAACGATCAAATTTAATTGTCCGGTTAGATGGGTGTTCGGTTCGTTATGCCAGAACTGTGAAGAAATGGCTCAACGAACATTTTCCAAACGGATGGATAGGCCGTGGTAGTCCATTTATAGAGTGGCCACCCAGAACTCCAGACCTCACAGTTTTGGACTTTTTCCTCTAGGGACTTCTCACACAAAAAGTTAACAAAAACCGCTCAAGAGATAGAAATGAACTTTGTGCAAGAATTCTACAAGTATGTGCAGATATTAGCCCTCAAGGACTAAGGAACGTAATCATTCGTAGGCGCTACGACACATGTATCGAAATACGTGGTGGATTAGTAGAGGCTCCTAGAATATAAGTTAGAAGTAATTGTTGCACTGAATCATTTCAATAATAAGTTATTAGTTACGTTTATTAAAATTATTTGCTTAATTGTTAGTTGAATTGTGTGAATGTGATTCCGTTATTTTCATTAAAAATATTTACGCTATTTGTTATTTTTGCCATCACGGGGATATTCCCATTGAAAATGGGTCACACTGTATAATACTGTGTGGTTCTTTAGTGAGATTGTATCCCATTTTTCATCCTCCAAAAGAGTTGTCCTCCTAGGTCATCGTCCATCCTGTCCTTTCCAGGAAGGTGGACAGGTCGCTGGGAGATATCTCCTTTATATCGGCAGGTGTAGGCCAAGACTCGCCAAACGCACACTCTCTTATTGACGATAATTCCGGGCAATCGCACAGGACATGTCTTATAGCCTCATCTTCCTGTTCACACATCCTGCACGGAGGTGTGCCCACTAGCCCCATATTATGGAGGTGTTTCCTTAGTTGACAGATGCCAGTCAGTAATCCTACTGCAAGGTGTAGATTTTTCCTGGACATCGCCAGATATTTCTTCGGCGCCAGCTTTCCAGGGTCGGCCAAGGTGACCCTGGCAAGATTACATCCTTTGATTTCATCCCATCTCTTCAAGAATTAAGCATGGGTTTGATATTTGACTAGTTTCGGAATTGTCGAATTGCCACTGGGTCCTAAAATTCTTAGTCCAGCCACTTCCTTGGCTGAAGAGTCGGCAATGCGATTACCTTCACTTCTATCGTTCCCTTCAACCCACTTCAGGATAATATTATTATCTACCGAGGCTTTGGCTAAATCTTGGTGGCACTCTAGTAGTAGTAGTAGTAGTATCAGTGCTATCAGTGCAGATTGTTATGTTTTTGCCTGAAATTTCTTTCTTGGTTATTTCTTTGATGGCGATTGAGATACCAGCCAGTTATGTTTGGACCACGCTGGCATTTCTTCCCATTTCCCACGTAATCTTTAGGCTTAGTGATCTGGAGTAGACTCCACATCCTGAGCCTTCTTTGGTTTTTGAGCTGTCTGTATAAATTCGTATTGCATTTGTAGCATCTGATTCTGTGTTCTGCTTAATTTGTATTTCGTAGGGTTTATTGAACACAAATCTGGGTTCAATTGCATCGCTTGTTGCCTGCAGAAGAGGATGCGCAGTAAGCGCTTCCCGTCATAGGCCTCAATTGACCAATTCCTACTTCGAGGTTCACACTAGCCGTGCGGAGTCGTACCATAACCATGATTGCAACCTCCTTAACGTACAGATCAAGAGGAGTCAGACCCGTAATTAATTTCATTGCGGCGGTTAGTGTTGTTCTCATGCCTCCTGTGATATTTAAACAAACCAGTCACTGTATTTGATATGATTTTTGGATGGCCGTTACTTGTAGAACTTTTGGTCCCCTTAGGTCTTATTATTGCAGTGTAGATCCAGGAGACCACACGGGGTGAAAGACCCCATGCACTTTCTACTGTCTTCCGACATTGCTCATAAGCCACGTATGCCCGTTTTGCTCTAATCTGTTATTGAGAGTTTCATGTTAGCTTCTTGTCGAGGATAGTACCAACATATTTCGCCTCTTCAGGGAAGTTCAGTTTGCTTTTGAAGAATTCGGGAGGTTTCCAGCACGTTGAACTTCTTTTCCTGGTGAAAAAAATCATCTCAGTCTTCTTGGGATTGATCGACAGTGAGTATTCCTTATAACATGTTTTCATTGATTTGAGTCCATCCTGCGCTCTATCGCACAGTGTGTTTACAAATTTGCCGTTCTGCAAGATAACTATGTCATCTACGTATGCAATTTTGTAGAATCCACTTTTGTTGAGGTCAATAATTAGGGTATCCAGAACTGTGTTCCAGAAAAGGTGGTGATAAGACCCCTCTCTGTGGAAATTTCCTTATAACCAGTCCTTTTACTGTGATGCCTTCTACATTAATACTCATTGCTCTATTAGATAGCATCTGAAGTGTCCATTCTCCTACTACCAGGGGTAGATTCCTGGAGTGTAGTTGCTGTGTAATTGTTGGAAAGGTTGTTTTATCAAACGCTCCCTCGATATCTATGAATATACCCAGGGTGGATTCTTTGTTG
>WOGN01006789.1:0-12229 GCA_015342105.1 Leptinotarsa texana | reverse complement strand
GAACTGCTATAATCTTGATAATTTCACTGCTACCTAAATCCAAATTCTAAAAAAAATGTTTCTAGAAGAAGCTACTTTATTGAGAAAACTTGACGATTTAGGTATAGGGATATGATATATCATCTTGAAGCATTTTTCACCATCTTTCAATTTACCGAGTAATATACGGGGGGTTTCATTTGAAAAAATGAACTTTTAACTACTTTTATGCACAATGGAAATAATAGTAATTTTAGCACGCCCTGTATGATATGGAGTAGATTTCTTGGTGTAATTTGAATATTTCGAGTTTGTCCAAACTGTCGTCAAAATATCAACTTTTCATGAATTGAGAGTACTGATTTACTTAATTTCAATTAAGGCTATGTTTTGGACCATTTTTAGCACAATTTATTTTTTATCTCGAAAACAGATAGAGATAGGTATAGGACATTATCAAAAAAAAGTATTAAAATACTAGAGTTATTCCAAAAATGTAATAATATACAGGGTGTTCCATTTAAAAAAATATAATTGCTTGGACTTTTTGATAGAAGTGGCAATGCCGCAATGCTGAAAATATTTTAAATCGATAGAACAGATAAGGAAATGTGAGAGGTGAAATTTTCAGAAAAATCATGCCTAGCGTATTTCAGAAACGTCTAACCTACCATCGAACGTGAGTCACGCTGTATGATAACATCCTATACCAAATACGGACCGTTTTCGAAATATCTATTTGTTTATTCAAAAGAAATAATAGGTTATTCAGTATTGACATTGAAAAGAACGAGCTGAAACGAATACATAAATGAGGTATTAATAAATTGAAAGGGATTTATTTTTAGGAGAGATTGATTTTTGAGAAAAAAAAGTTTTGGCTTTCTACTTCTCCAACTTTATACAAAAAATATGGGAACTTGATGATTAGGAAAAGTGCTTGTTTTTGGATAAATTCTTCGTCAGAGAAGTGAATGATTTTTTTGCCAAAAAAGAAAGTAATACAGATTAGGAAATTATGAAATAACAATTAAAATTAATTGGCGCATTGGGACGACTTGACCGATTCTAGTGGCACATTTGCTTTTTCAGCTGCAGGAAAACCCGGAAAAACCTGTAGCCCCACATTATCTGAAGATTTTCATGTGTCAATGTCCTCTATTACATAAAATCACATAGAATTAAATATAGGGTGTCTCCAGAGGCTCCAATAAATTCAAGATATCGCCAGAATATTTAGTAACAAGATTATCGTCAAACTTATATCAGTCCATTTTGTCTTTGATCAATGGGTAGCAATGACCAGATTCTAGGCCAAAATCACAGTGAACAATCCCTGCATGATGATTATAATAGTGGTCTGCTAGACTGAAATGTTCATCTATTTCGAACCTTCGTAAGAGGTTGGTGCTTCCGTCAGAGGTTGAGTAATGTTTGAAGATTATCAGCATTATTATTAGATTGACTGGTGCCTCAACTATACTTGTTGTATTATAATAGTCAGTTAGTTTGGCGCATATTTGGCAATATAGTTGATCATAACCCGTTAAAAGTTCTATTTTCAGATGATTTGTGGCCACTTTGTGAATGACACCATGTCAGAAATGAATTCTCCTATTCTTAATAACTACGCTATATAAATATATTATATTTACCATATCATAAAATATTCTTTAGTTGATCACATAACGAAGTAAATAAATGGATTATGTTAGGTCTTGAAACCAATTCTTCTACATAAACGACAACAAAATTAAACAAACATTCTAGCGATAGTTACACAAAGATATAAATAAAACTCATATATAATTAAGGAATATTCTGAAAAAAAAGTATCATGTTTCGTTGCTTCTCAAACCAATGTTTTTTTGCTTTTTTTAATGTGTGAATTGATTAATAAAAATCGGGAACAATTAGGAGATTGCAGTATAGATATAGTATAGGTAGGTAAATGATCTTCTATACATTTCTTCATTGTGTGCAGGAATATGGATCATATTTTTCATCCAAAGATTGACGTTATACACAACTGTTGTATATACAAATTTCTAAATAAATATTCAGGATTTTGAATTTTAGTTTTCAAAAGTAAAAAGTGAGAGCCTGTATTTGCTTCTATTATACATACTCGACCATTCCGCGTCCTTCAGCCAATGGAAAATTATTTCTCTCCTCCTGATGTGATACATCATTCGAAGACAATTTTGAATTTATGAGTAAACTTAAATTTTTCCACCTTTAACTGAAAGTTAGCATATCAGCCCCTAAGATTACATGCTTTTCAGTCAAAGCTTCATGTTTCTGAGTATTGTTACCACATAATACACCAGAAGATTTATTACAATTTATAGATAAACAATTATCATTAGAAGAATTGAGGAGGATTTCTAAATCACGATTGATTTTTATATTCTCATATTTTTCAATAAAAATGCACAATAAATTTGCGTGTTATCAGCAAAAATGTGGTAATAATACTGGTCCCTTGTGAAACTCCTTGGTGAACCACTATACTATTTTATATTTCGTTTTTTATTTAAAGACACTGAGTTTGGTTTCATAAATATGATTTGAAAAGAGAACAAGTAAAAGTACTCAAACGTGCGTGGTATTACCTTTCTCCAAAACCAATCAATAAATACAGATTTTTGAATTGATCCTAAAAAAAATAATTTTGTTCAGTGTTCCTCTCTATGAAACACCTTGTGCTAAAATGTGTACTGTGTGATAATTACTCGTCAAAAAACTATATCGAGGAGAACCTTTCAAAAATATGCTTCCCTGACGTCACAGTAGAAAAAGTGAAAATTTGCAGAATACATTTGTGAATCATCTTGTAAATTTAAATATTTTCAATCATACTTATTGTCTAATTTATTGCTAGAACATGTAGTAAACGCCTGTATGCAAACGAAATCCAATGTAACTTTTGATTAAAACAAACACAAGTCCGAAAAACTGGGCAGTTTTCAAATTTAACACCCCGTATTGATTAAGGTAGCCATAAGATGGGGTTGGGCCCATTGATACTTTTGGTGAAGAGGTCGAGTAAAACAACATACCAAACAGCCTGATGTTGAATCACAAGTGCTTTTATAGAGTCTTCCAACAGGAACTTCCGAACTTTGACAAATGCCATGCATCTTGGTGAAGATACATCTGTCAAATTAGTTTTCATTCATTCAGTCTGTTTTGCCAAATCACCAACACGTGCAAATAATAAAATTATTTTATCAAAATGGCTGTTCTGTTCGGGCAACGTACAGCGCGTGTCGCCCATTTTACTGTCACCATAATCGTCCTCTCGAGAGGAATATTCGCAATGTGGTAGATGAATCCGAGTCCTGTGGTTCATTAAACGATCTCTTGAATTCTGACTTTGAATTCGGAAGTCTTTCAGATTCTAAAATTGAAGTCGGAAATTTATTGAATGCCAAATTTAAACTCAGTGTTTGGTTAATTTGATTTTTGAGAAAATTTGTGGACCTTCTACGCTTTCATAATTTGGTTCTACTTATGCCTTCATATCAAAAAACTACATTGCTTCTTCCATCAAAGAAACTAACAAAACTTTGAGATTTCGTTAATAAATAAAATAATAATCTCTGCCCTCAAAAACAACCTTTCAAATATATAAGGTCGTTGTGAGAATCAACGAAATTATCTTTCTCCAATTATAATATAGTGATCCGAAAAAAAATGGCGATAAAAAGAAGGGTGTTATTTTGAATCAATGTATACAACCTAGAATAGTCACCGAAACAAAATTTTCCACATTATATCTGCCTTACCAGCTGGAGAACTTTCTGATAGTAATCTCTTTTGATTTTCCATAATTTGTCGCAATCGTTTTTGATATTCTGCTGATCCAAAAAAGTTGCACAGTGTTTGACTTTCATTTGCTTTCATGATTTGTTTAAGTTTTTCTGGATGAATTGTATAATTTGAAACACCTCTCTTCACTACTTTATCTACCAACTGCCCGAATGGAACTTGAGAAAAACTGGGTAATGATTTTTTCTTTTTGAGCAGATTTCCCTGCGAAGAACTTTGTAGGTGTTTCTGTACTGACTTTATGGCATGGAGAGAAACCTAAAAAGGTTATAGATTTTTTCATAGCGTACGCCTAACCATGCTGTAAAACTTACTGATGAATATGTATTTGAAAGGGTTTTTGTTAACTTATACATCACTGAGAATTTTGAAAGTATTTGAAAATTTTGACGGATTGACAGGAATTTCAAACCATTTTTGTTTAAAGTGAAATTATGACATTCGATCAAGGAAGATATGGATAATTCACATCCGATTCTTTCACGTCAAAATTGTCAGTCTTCAGTCCAGTTTTTCCCGTTTCATGTGACCAAATTTTTGTAATGAATTCCATACTGAGAAATGCAAGTCTACTGAAAACAACAGTAAGTCGAGATTCATAGGTTTAGAAATACAATATAGCTGAACAATATTCAAATTTCAGTTGGCTCAGAAACACCCATCTTCGCTGAACATACTGGAGTACTCTTTAATATTCACAAAATTCCCTAAATATGCGATTCGACCGTTTCTGGCCGAACACCTAAATTATTCCATGTCATCATCTGAACAATATGTTTCCAAAATCAATAAACGTTACACTTGGCTGGAATTTCCAAAAACTAAATCTCTCTCCAGTTCGCTTATGAAAATTTCATATCGACCAAATCAAAAATTCCGAAGATTTTTTTGTCAAAACACCTCAAAGAAAAGTGAACGCGACATTAGACGAAGACAAGCAGATAAGAAAGACCATTCCATAAGAGATAATATATGCACAGAAGATTGTATCACTGTTACAGAAGAGAAATGCAAAAAGAAGCATGTACAGAAAAGGGGAGATGTCAAGTTCACTGTTAATCTCAATAACATAATCAACGATATCAATAAGAAAAAAAATATAGAAAAACGTCATGAAGCGAATAAAGTCAATAATTTCATATTCAAGCCTATAGAATGCAAGAGTTGCGCCCAAAAAAGGAGAAGTAGTTCAAAAAAATCCAGGCAAGTCAATCATCAGAAACGAACTAGCTCTTCATATTCCGTGATAAAAAAAAAATATCCCAGATATGAGAAGAAAGAAGAGAAATTCCAAAGACAATCGTACGATGAAATAGCGACATATAACCCACGGCTAGAGTTACTTGCGTTTCTTAATAATAACAAAAAGGAAAAAGGTGCATTATTGGTGAAAGGCAAAGGAAGCGTAACCAATATCAGAAGTAAGAGTACTGTCCCTTTATTTCTACTTGTAAAATGCCATTCCTCTAAATCCAAAACATTAAGTAATTATACTAGGAATGTTAAATATAAAGTCGGTACTAACGAAGCCTTTATTAAAGTTTACAGTGATGCTAAGAAAACAAGTAAAGGTTCGCTTCCTTCTGAGAATACATATGATTTTGTAAACGGTTTTAAAGAAACAAATAACCAAATTAGAAATCACCAAAGTGTTTCCAGCAAAAGAGGCAAGTCAAATGATAAAAAACTACAGTTATATCAGGGTCCAACTGATATAAACAAGCCTATACTAGCGAAGGCCATTTATGAAATACTCAAGCCTCTCATTGAACAGGAATATCTGCAATACAAGGAGGTCAAAGAAGGTACATATTTTTAATCTTTCATGTTTTATCTTGTTTAAAAAAGTTTATTTTCTAGCAATAGAACGTTTGGAGCGGAATTTACAATATCATTTCAACAAAAATCGAAATAATGAAAGTGATATCCAGATTTACAGATCATTATCAAATATTAACCATTTGAGAACCGGTCAAAGTGAACTGAACCTATCAGAGAAGACAAATAAAGAAATCAATGACCCAAAAAGCAACCTAGAAATCATAGACCCCCTCGAAAACGATCAAACAAAAGGAGATCCCAGTACAAGTTGCACCATTTCAGTTCCATGTGTTAAAAAAGAAAGGATTTATGATCCTAGTGAATATGAAATCACGATAATTGCTAAAGATTGCATTGATAAACTGAGAAAAAATGAAGAAAGTGATGGAAATAACGATTCTCAAAATAAAAAGAAAGATCCGTGCAAGAAGGAAACAAAGAAAGACGTGTGTGTGCAAGAAAAAAAAGATAACGAATGTAAGAATACACAAGAAGAGAAAAAAAAGAAGGATCATTGTAGACAAATAAAAATTGAAAAAAGTATATGCAACGACACAAATGAAAAAGAGAGTTGTAACAAAAGAAAAGAAGATTCTTGCAATGGCAAAGAGAAATATGTTGTGTTTAAAAAGGATTCTTGCCCGAAAAAAGAACCGAATCCTTGTGAAAAGGAAGATATTTGCAAAAATAGCAATTCAGCTGAGGACTGTTTCAAACAAAGATCATCAAGTCGTAAAAATTCAAGAACCGATTTGAGTGACCACTCCTGCATGAAAGCAAAGAAAAAAATTGATGACTTTGGGGAAACATCAGCAACTTGTTGTGACAAGGATAAAGAAATAACCCAGAAAGAGGAATCCTGCAGAAAACATGATCAGGGCTGTAAACATGACAAAGAAGATCCTTGTAAGGACTTCAAACCGAAAAAGAAATCCACCAAAGAGGAAATATGTGATAAATCAAAGCGAAATGCTGATGATTTCTGTAAAAAGTTCAGTGAAAATAAATCAAATCAAAAGTGTGAACAGAAGATTCCACGGGAGGATTGTATGAAACCGAGTGAAGTTACTTGTACGAAAGGTAACTCCATGAAACCAAGACCATGCTGTGAACAAGTCAGTGTTTGCGAAGAGCCCAAACTGCCTATGATAAAACCTAAATGTAGTGATGAAAACCCTAAGAAAGATAACTCTAAGAAAGCTACGGAAAAGAAACCAGATCACTGTAAGCAAGTACCTATGCCAGCAGATTGTCCAATGAAAATAGATCCAGAAGACAAACGTCAGCATGGTGAGCAAAAATATATTTAGAGATAAGTAATAATTTATGTTTTATTTTATGTTTCAGGTGATTCGATTACCTGTACACAAAAATCATGTACTCAGAAAAGTATGGAACCTACTGAGCCACCAAACTGTTGTAAGCCTAGATCTAAAAAAGAAGACAAGAAATGTGCGAAAACTTTTGAAAGCCAGCAGGTTATGAAGGGAAAGGAAGGTAAATTCTACTCCTTGTTATAGTCATTTTTGCAAACAAATAGTGAAAATATAAATGTTTGCATTCACTAGAGATTCCTACAAACAAATTTATGACGCTACATATTTCCAAATTGTGGGGATATCAATAATTAATAATAATTCGATGGTTAATAACTAATGATAACCCTATTGAAATATAGGGTTTATGTGATTTAGAAAGCAAATTGGAACTCAAATCGGGTTTCTTTTAAGTGAAGTTGCCAATCGAAGTTTTTATTGAAAAAGTAAAGAGACAATTGTTTTCGAAATATGGTACCAATTTCAGAACTTCTTGAACCACCGTGAAATGATAGAATACATTCTAACGATACTTATTCTGATTTTGCAAACCTTTCTTCGAAGTTCAAGAGAAAATATCAATAATGATTCTATCATACATTTTCAAACATGTAAGCAAAGTGAAAAAAATGGTCGTTCTATAAAAATGTACTCTTATCGTTAATTTCCTACAAAAGATTTTCAAATTTCAAAAAGAAACCAGTTTGATGTTTTTCAATATGTTTTGGATTATACCAGACAATATATGTTATTCCCTAATTCCCAAACGCATGAGGAGTTTCTAGTTGTTGAAAGTGATATCCAGCTCCCCACAACCATATACAAACAAATGGTTTGCATCTTTTCGAAACCTGTAAATGGTTTCAGGCTTTATTTTCTATCGATCCTTCAGGTCCTTAGCAATATATAAGGGATCTAGTCCAATCCCTGGAGTAAGGGTGGGTAAGTTGGTAGGTAAGTATTTTTTATACATCTTTCTCTACGTTTCCACATAATCCATCTTTGTCCTGTTGTAAAGCGAAGTGAATTTTACACGTTACATAAACTCTCCTTTTCCTTCATTTTTTGCGGATAGTCTTTGAATTCAGGAGGAAGAGAAATCAATATGTAGCTCGGCTTGATGCGGTTCTCAGTTCGGCTTTTTTCTTCAATTTTCGAACTTTTTTGTGGATTTCATAGTATAAGGTGAATATAGAATTTGTTTCATAAATATATTCAGTGCTATATTCCTCCTACCGCTTTAATCCTGATGCGACCCCGATGTGTAAAGATTTAGCCTGCTTATTTTACTAATGGAGGATCGTTATACAGTGCATTTCTTTGATGTTTCTCCCCATTAATTTTTCTAACGGGTCAATTGAAAAAATTCAAATTTGTTATAATAAAATTAATGCATGAATACTTTATTATGAAGTGAAATTGACAAATGAAACTTTCAAGATGGCGACCAGGCGCCATCTGGGAAACAGAATTAAGTAGAAATGGGGGTATTGTGATACATTTTTTTGAAGCTCCTGACAAATGCTTCACAACCCTTGAATATAATGTCAATATCTTCAACTTCTACAAAATGCAGAACTTTCAATAATTGCCTGAATACATTGACATTTAACTAAATAAAATAAGCTTGAGGTCAGTTCAGAGGATGCTCGAAATGTTTGCCTTAAACTCTTCTTGACATATGAACAGCCTATCTGATATTTCACGTCGAACATTTTTGAACACAGTTACGTCAAAATCTCTACAAATATTTATTATTCTCTGCCGTATATCCAATATTGAAGAAGGTTCAGTTTTGTATACCTTTTGCTTCAAATAACCTCATAAAAAAAGTTCGAAGGTGTCAAATCTGGCGAGCCGACCGTCCATTCTGTAGGACCTCGACCGCCAATCCAACGACTGGGAAAAGTATTACCCAAATAGTTTCTTACTTGTCTGAAGTAATGTGGTGGAGCTCCATCTTTTTGGATATATCCATATCGAATTCATTAGGATTCGCTTCGACGATTTCAGTGAGGGTCAGAAGAGGGTCAACAGTAGTTTTCAGCATATTCAAATACAGCTCCCCTGTTAAATTTTGATCGATAAATAGAGGTCCTACGATTGGTTTCCCAATATTCTTGTCCAGACGTTAATTTTTTCTGAATATTCGGTATGTGTTTCCCGGAAACGTGAGGGTTGGTGTCACTCCAATAACGGAAATTTTGTCTGTGAACATTGCTGTTTAAAAAATGTACATTCGTCACTAAAACAAATATTGTGGAGGTAGGTAGATTGCCTGACAATAGTTGCCGTCATGATTTAGCAGAAATATGTTCTTCGATCAGGGCCATCTTCAGTTAATTGGCAGTTAATTTTGCAAGGATGATACCTATTCCTCTTCGAAAGTCTCCACACAGAAGGAGACACCTCACAAACATTAGCGACGGAATAAGTAGACTGTTCAAGATTTACTACCATCTCACCAATTATTAGCACTTGCTGTTCTTACCGAATGGACAGATGACCTTGGGCCTTTTTGTTATCTACACTACCGGTAGTTGTGAATTTGGATAGAAGTTCCCCCAAATATATTCTACAGATAGGACAATTCGGAAAACGTTCATTTCAAATCCTTTCAGTCTCGTGAAAGTTACGCGTCGCACCGTGAATAGAAATCTCTTCAATTTTTTCTTCCGTAGGACGAGAATTGACCATTTTAGAAATTATTGACGTGATACCTTTCTACTAGTAAAAACGAAAACTAAATCAGAATATTCCAACTGAACAATGATGTTCATTGTTGTACTGACATTTTTGTCGTCTTTATAAACAAAAAATAACTTAACAAACCTTATCGAGTTGTTGGAATTACCATATGCCAGATAAAAAGGAATATTTCTAGAAATATCGATATTAATGTGTTTGTCTTCAGGAAATTATCAAATGTTTTTTCATTTTGGAACAGTTGAAGATATTGACTTCGTATTCCAGGGTTGTGAAGTATTCGTCAGGAGCTTCAGAATGATGTATACAAGACCCCCCTTTCTATTTAATTATTTTAATCAGATGGCGCCTAGTAGTCAGCTTGAGAGTTTCATCTGGCAATTTCATTTCAAAATAAATTATTCATGTATCAATTTCATGATGCCAAATTTCAATTTTTTGAGTTGACTCGTTCAAAAAATAAAAGGGGGGGACATTAGAGAAATGTACTGTATATCCACTGCAATCATGCAAAAATTTAGTTTCTCAAACAGTAGTTGTCCTTCCTTCATTATCTTCATTGAAGGTGTCTGGCTGCTGACTCTACTTTGTGGATTAGCTCTTTCTGCCCTGCGCTCATCACCTACCAATTTTTCTTTCGGACCTTTTCAGCATGCAGTTTTGCATTCAAGTCTTACTTCGATGAGTCACTTGTTTTTAAGCTTTGGCTGTCAATCTATTTTTCTCTCTTCTGCCACATTGAACCCCACTAGAGAATAAGACAAATCATACGATCATACTAAGATTCGAAATTATCATCGACATAGATCGATTGATAGATAGATTGAAAATGAAACAGTTTTTAATCATCTCAAAAAACTTTGGTTAATTCAAACTTATCATCCCTTTTCTTAAAGTTGATTCTATCAAGTTTCTATCGCACGTCATGCAAAGATATACATTTTTTTCTTTCATTCACCAATAATAAGAGTGAATCGGTATGAACATTCATTTGTATATATGTATATTCAAAAAAGTAATGAAAACAAAAATAAAACTGTATAAAACATAATGAGTTTATAAGCCACAAATCTTATTAACTTGCAGACATCAGACAGATATCTTGCCAAGAAATCATGAAACAGAAGGAAGAGGTAGCCAAACTTACAAAAATTCCAACTTGTCCTCCGAAACCAATACCAAAAGCAATAAAAGATAGTACCACATGTCCTACTGTTAGTAAATCAGATATTCGATACTGTACAAAAGTATCGAAGAAAGAAAAGGAATACGTCCCTGAACAAGCCAACCCTGCTAAAATGCCACGTCAACATCACGAAGAACACTGCATTCAGAGACCTACACCTGACTCAAGAGAGCCGCGACAAGTTCCGAAAGATACTTGGATGCCAGTTAAAATTAACAGAGGTGGGCATCGATTATACTTCATTTTGGTGAATTAGTGCAGTGGTAGTGAGCCTAAAGGCCTATCTACCGAGAGGTCCAGAGTTCGAATCCGTTTTCAACTCGATATTTTCTCGCGAAAATCTATCTTACTATTCCTTTATTAATTTTACTAGAAATCTATGTGAAAATTTGTGAGGATGGATATATGTATGTATGTTGGTGGCTCTTTCACGTTTTAACCACTGAACTGATTTTGATGAAACTTTACATGAATACAGCTTATACATTAAAATAGATGTAGGCTACCATTTACAAAGGTTTTGTTTAATTATGGTCATCATTTAACGTTAAGTTATAAGTAAGTCGGAAAAATTCTTGCTCCCTGAGAGCTATCTTGGCGTGCGGTGACTATACCCTTGGAGTTACATGTCGATAATGTACCGTGGAATTTTTTATCTTAAATAGTTATAAATTAAAGTCCGTCATAGTATATATTTACTTACCTCTTATGTGGTGGCCAATATACGCAAAATACTGAACAATAAATGCAATTGAATTGGATACTTTCTTACAATATACATTTTAGAATTCCTGTCAAATTCTGACATATTAAGTATTTATTGTAGATAAACTTTGTCTTTCACAGTTAGTAATTTGGACGAATCGTTTAAAAGTTATAGCGATAAGAATAACTTGATCTAACGCAGTAAGACATTACGCGTAGCGTCTACTGTAAGACGACGGGGGACGATGCGCTGAGGTAGAGGGGTGGTCTGAGCAATGAAGCACCATCGCCGAGAACGCGACCCCAACGCGGGGATTTCTTTTTTGATCTCTTCAAGCAACTTTTGATATCTCCATTAGGTTGTGCTTTAAAAATGATGCCAAATAACATGCATATTACCGATCAAGTGATTTTTCTTCCCTGTCAAATTTGACATTTTTCTAAAAAATGTTCAGAAAAGCAGTTATTGCTTGAAATTTCGAAAGTCGGTAAAGAGAAAAGATGATTATTTTTTCATTTTTTACCCATATACCAATTTTTATTTCTCTAGTAGAAAATTTAATTTTTTTGACAGTTTTTCGAAAATTTGACATTTGCATATTTCTCAAATTTAGCCAATTTAGTGTTCTTAATTTAAATTATAACTTTATTTTAACAGATGTTTGTTAGAATTTTTTACGGT
>WOGN01006788.1:0-12230 GCA_015342105.1 Leptinotarsa texana | reverse complement strand
TATAAGAAAGTAGCTGTTTCAGGAGGACTTTCTATCAGTTTGTGTCTGAAAGTTACTTCTTTGTATGATCTACACATCCATGTATATATTTGCTTCCTTCCTTTCTTTGGAAGATTCCGTCATCCTTCTTCTTTGTTCCAAGATGGACTAGTAGAGAGCCAAAAACTTTTTTTCCCAATCATTTTATAGTTCTGTGAGATCTCATTGTTGCCACTGCAATGGCCAGAACAAGAAATCTGTGAATTACTTTCTGTCAAACTTGATGTGTTTTTTCAATCAACTCTGACAACCTGTCACCTGTTTGATACTTATTTACATATTATCTGTGCAATCACCTCATTTCATCATGAAAATAATACACAGTTATATGTTCTCAACCAACTCTAATTTTGACGTAAAAATATGAGTATCCTCTTTCTCATTTTTATGCCAACTTCATTTTAACCTCCCCTTTGTTTATTCAATAACTATTATAGATTTCCTGATGAAGAGAAAATGAACGCCTCAAATGGTTGAACGGAAAAAAAAATTTACAGTTTTTCTGCCTCTAACTGCTACACCCGATTTCACTCCCTGCGTTATTTCTTAACTCAGCATTTCGAGCTGATGAGGAAAGTTTATCAAAAGTTGTCCATATCCGCATATAAAATTACCGTTGAAATCTTTTGCTTAAATTTGTGGCAAAAAATGTGTGTTTCGTCTTAATTCTTCTGAGAAAAGAAGGACGCATTCAATTTAAAAAAAATCACTTTTCCAATGATGTGCCAACTGCAATAAATCTTCAAGAATACCTTATCGAGGGAAATATTTTCATTCAGTCATTTCAAACATAGAACATTTATGTATTTATATGCATCTATGAAAGAAGAAGAATTCACGAAACGAATCTTTAGAAAAGGAGGGAAAAAGGGCATACTACGGACACCTGCTTCTGTCTATTGGTTTCATTAGCGCGGTATAGCCAAGGACAAAGATCAGCAACACTTGGTTGTAGGAAAATAGGAAACAACGCGAAGAAACGGAGTCAACAACAGGAGCCGCACATTTGTGGTTCCAATATTGGCACGTAGGCATCTATTAACATTAATGTTTGTCGCCTTCAAAATATTATCTTTTAGATATTATGCCCTTGTGTCAGCGCTTCTTCAAAGTCTCGAAATATTCCTCACACTTGATATTTGATGTATCGGCTTTCAATGTCATCTATGCTCATTAAATGGCTCTCTTGGGAATGAAAAAAAGGCAAAAAGAGGTATGTCTGGCCAATCATCAGCCACCTCTCTGATTGTGATCCGGCGAACCTTCATAACTATTTCTTTCACTTTTTCTACATTTTCATCGGTTGTTGATGGCTGAGGCGTTTGTCTGGAAAAGACAGGATGGACGATGATCTAGGAGGATAACTCTTAGGGAGGAGAAACTCTGGGTCACATGTAGTCTAAGTGCCCCTCCCCCTACTCGACAGATACAGATATGGCCACCTTTCACACAATCTGTTACGATTCATTTCATACGCAAAATTCCATAAATTTTTTTTTATCCAAAACAAGGGTTTGTTCTAATAATCAGAAATGGAGGGGTGTAAGGCTCAACAATTTTTTCTGTGATCAATTTTTTCATTCATGTCTTCTATTGAAAGGCAATCTTTGAAAAAATTTTACTCCAAACTATTTTATAGCAAACCCATGGAAAAACCTACAAGAGCTTGCTTGAAGAGAGGACTAGATTCGGAATATTCCAGTCCAATCTGAGAAAGATCGAGGAACACAATGCCAAGTATGATAAGGGAGAAGAGAGTTATTTCTTGGGTGTCACCCCATTTGCTGACTTGACCCACGATGAATTCAAGGATAAGCTGAGAAGGCAGATCAAGAACAAACCCAACGTGGAAGCCACACTTGCTGTATTTCCCGAAGATCTAGAGGTTCCAGACTCTATCGACTGGACTCAAAAAGGAGCTGTCCTGGATGTTAAAAACCAAGGAGGTTGTGGTTCGTGCTGGGCTTTTAGTGCGGTGAGTTGTTTTCTATCTTGAAAAGTTCTAGGTAGGTTCAAAAATATAAACGACTTGTTCAATACTAAATATTTATTTCACGAAAAAAATTCATAAAGTGATTTTTATAAAAGTATACCCTCGAAAACACTTTAAGAGAATAGCAAATTTTCTGAAATCATGGTTGATAATAATAATAGTGTAAAACTACAGGAACGTGGTTGTTTTCAATATCTTCCACTCAATGTTGACTAAATTTTGTTGGTAGAATGATTTGTATAGAAATGTAGGCTTTTACAGCTGGCGTCGATGCTTCAGTTGGATTCCGAATTTTGCCGTGGTTTTCTTTGGGAACAATCCCCAAACTTTTCACCGCCAGAAACATGGAAGAAACTCTGCAGATCAGAAGCATTCCCATCAAGGCTCTAATTCACAAAGAGCACCACTGAGACCGATATGAAGTGCCATAGGATCAGCAAGCATTTGTTGAATATGTTGCAAAAACATGTTGGGAGGCGGAGACATACGTCCGAGACTGACCTATTTCGACATCTATTGACGACAACTAACTTCCATTGGAATAAAACCTTTTATGAACAAGTTGACAGAGTAGCCATGGGCGGCTCGCTTAGTCCTGTAGTGGGGAAATTTGAAGAAAGATCCATTTCAGCTTCAGAAAAACTCTCAAAGCACTAATTGAGGTTTGTGGATGACACGTTTGTTTTTCGGAGCCATGGAAAAAAAGAACTTCAGAACATCTGGAAAGTTCCTATCTAAAAATCCAGTTCACCACGGAATTAGGAGAGAACCTACAAATCCCTTTCCTTAATGTTCTAGTCATCAAGGAAGGTAGTCAACTGGGTCACAAGTTGTATAGAAAGGAAACGCACACACATCAATATCTACATAATGGATCCAATCATCATCTAAAACAGAAACGTACCGTCATCAACACCACAGTGAATAGAGCTTGGAGAATATATGAAGGAAGGTATGTCGACGACGAGATAAAACAACTAACAACTGTAATATGATGGAATTGGTCGATACTTGTTGAAAATCCACAACAAAACAGTTTCACCATACAATGGCTTCTTCGGGCGTGTCTTTAACCAAAAAAGACCATGACAAAACACGGACACCAACTAAAACAAAATGATTTGTATTTTACCCAGATTAGATCGCTATATAAATGTAATTGAAACAGAAGTAGTAGAAAATATGCAAAATATGCATGAAGTTTCAAATTCGTCGTATATAATTTCTGACAGTTGCTTTCACAATAGTTTTCTGGAAATTCCAATGGAGTATCGCTAAAGTAGAAGTTTCTGACATTACTCTAGTAGGCTACTGTGAACGTTACATCTATAGATGGCATTGTCACTCAAAATTCACTATCAGATGTGATTTCGGTCTCTTCGGAGGAAAGTTCTGACTAGTTGGATTATTCCTCTACATTATTTATAATTGTTTTTAATTCTTACTTTATATAGATTTTCTAACGTTGATGTCCTCTTTTCAGACTGGATCTTTGGAAGGACAAAATGCCATTGTCAATAATGTGAAGACTCCTTTGAGTGAACAGCAGTTACTAGACTGTTCTACTTCTTACGGTAATGGTGATTGTGATGAAGGTGGCCTGATGAGCTACGCTTTTGATTATGTCCTGGACAAAGGAATCGAAGCAGAAAGTAGTTATCCATACAAGGGAAAAGACACACCGTGCCAATACGACGCTAAAAAAACGGTTTTGAAAATCAAGGCTTACAAAAATGTGAGCATCTCAGAAGAAGAACTGGAAAAAGCTGTTGGTGAGTAGAATTCAGTGGATAACTTATGATTCAGATTAGTTACCATGAAGAATGGAAACTTTCATTGATCATTTTGCTGCCTGGGATTCGTTTGACTTGTTGTAGGTCCACACGTTTTATCTTTCATTTGTACATGATACCTATTCCGACAATCTTTTCCTCAGTTTCCAGAGGTCCAGACCTAGTTGACATAAATTATAATGAGCCCTCGGATACTTCGTGGCGAGTATCTACTCAGTGAGAATTTTTGGAATGATTCCAGGCATGTTCATCAAACTCAATTAGTGTGTTCCTTGCTTGGTCTACCAGTATTCTGTGTATCATTCTTTGACCAATTTCTGTATTTGTTTCAGTACCAATGATATAGGTATTCCCTCAGTCCATTACTGTTATCCGTGTCTTGCTCACTCATCAAATATTGAGTTCACGTGATATCCTGGCATTCAAAATACAGTGTGACCCACTCGAAGGAATTTATTTCGAATAGTAGCGCTCAAAAAACTGTACTTCGGGGCCAAATATCATTTTTTTTCCACAAACATCATGGCCTGCTGCGGTTATTTTATAGGTTAAAATACAAGAAATCGTATTTACGTTTACCAAATTCCATCAAAAAACAAAATTGTTTGGAAGAAGATTATATTATTCAAATATTCTCCTCAGGCCAACAAATAGAGGTTCAACCTGTTTTTTTTTCATCTCTTGGTTCCAAAGAGTTTCAAATTTTGAGCTGAATTGTTCAATTTTATTTCCAAGGCACTTCCTGATATTCTTTCTAGGGATATTTGAGTTGAAACTAGTAGTTCGCAAGCTTAAATGATGATTATTATGAAAATATTGCAATATTCGCAAACTATTTTTATTCTCATGCTGTGACTTTTTTCTGTTTTTGAGCATATGCCCCGATATACAACCTGTTTTGTGAAAAACAGAATATATACGGTTCACCGTACTGCTGCTCACTGAAAGTCTGTTATGAAATTTTCTAGCAGCTTCTCTTGCCGAAAAGGTATTATCTCCAACTAGGCGCACAAGTTCAATTTTATCTCGCACACTCAGTTCTTCCATGATAAATCAATAACTCCTACCGCTTCACAAAAATGTTTTTCCACTGATAGGGCATAATCTGACGTTACTGTTTCGGTACAGTTTTTGACATCAGCAATATTCATAATCATGACATAATCAAAAATAGTCTTTTTCAGTGCCAAATGAAAAGAGCGTAATATGTAAATATCCGCACGGTGTTTCACTTTCAACTCACCAAGATTTAAAAACTGTTGAAGATGTATGCAGTAAACATTCTATCATGATACAATGTAAATGTTGATTCGACCACAGAATATTAATTATCGAATTTTTTTCAGAAATTTGGTAAATTATCATTTGACAGCTGGCCCAGCCCAATAGTAATTTTGAAGTTCTCTTGTATTTTAACCTAAAATAGTTTTTTGAACTCAACAGTCACGCCTAAAAGTATATATAAAAACCTGACATCCAGTTTAATATCATTTATTCGCATGACCTGGCTATCTATAACAATATGCATACAGAATATTCCTGTTTTCTTTCCATAATTTTTGCGATTTCAACTACCAACTCGGTGTCGAAAATGAAGCTTTTAGGCTCATATTGCGTAAAAATATTTGATATTCGTTCCTTCACATTCTGAAATGAGTTTCTCCCAACCTCACTTCTAGACAATAGATCCTTCAGACGTGTCATAATCGGCCGTTTCCATTACATATGATTTAATATAATTATAGATCATTGATGAATATTACGAATGGAGCTGACGTAGAACACAGCCCTGAGGGACACCATTTCTCATTAAAGTCAACTCCAAATATTTGTTGTCACTAAAAACATTCTGGGGGCGATTTTGAGTCAAATATTTTCGAGGAAATGCCTCTCACTCCATTCAAAGACGAGTTTTGGAGCAGAATTGGTTTCTGTTCAGTTTTGAAGGCATTCCGAGTTTGTTGTCTAGTTAATGAGATCTTCATTATACTAGGAAATATTTTTAAGTAGATGGGGAAGAATGTCAATTGTACGTAGATATGATAACTGACTGATATATGTCCAGTGATTCCTCGTTCTATAAGGAATCTTTCCATCTCTGCAGTGATAAATCTTTTGCTTTCAGGAACCGTTGGTCCCGTATCAGTTGCCATCGATGCTAACCCACTTCAGTTATACCTCGGGGGAATTCTGGATGGATTATTCTGCACACATGATCTGAACCATGGAGTGCTTGCTGTAGGGTATGGGGAGGAAAACCATTTGTTCGGCAAGAAAAAGTTCTGGAAGGTGAAAAACTCCTGGGGAAAAGACTGGGGAGAGGACGGATACTTCAGGATCAAGAAAGGAAATAACTTATGCGGTATCGCCGATTCAGCTTCTTTCCCAATTGTATAACAAGTTTCAAAAATAAACTTGTTTCCGAAATAAATATTTAAGAATAATTATCAGTCAGTTTTATTTTCAAACCACAAATGACTGTAAGTTACTTGCTTTGAAAATTGATATAAATAATTCTGGTATAGAAATCAAAGGAGTCCACTATTTTCATCAAGACCACAAATTCAAGTGCTACTTGAAGGCATTTTAGGATTTATATGCATACGAACCCAATAAAATATAGTAAACAGATTTCAAATCAGCCTGGGACAAAATACCGTTTATGAGAAGCTCAGAAAGTATTATAAGGACTCCGCTACATCAGAAACAACAACAAAACCTTGGTTTGCTGACTTCAAAATTGGTCGTAGAGACACCAATGATGCTTACTGGGGTTTATATAGCAAGCAGTTGATGCAATAAGTATTTGTTCTACAAAAAAACGCGATAGGATATATATGTAGAGTCAAGTGTTTGGACCACTGTAGACCATTCTTCATAAAGATTGGAATACTAGCAATCTATTGGATCTTCACTTGAGAAAGAGTATGCCTAACTTTGTAGAATCTTATGTCTACAAGTAGCGTTAGAATCGGTACTGTTCTATTGATACTGTGAATTGACTGTTTTTTTAGTTATTCAAGATTTGTTGGAATTTTTTCTTTGACAATAAAGTACATGTTTGAATCATTGATTTATTGAGATTGTAGTGGACGTCAAAATGAACCAGTAACACCAGAATACAAAAAAATCATGTTGCTCACTGTTGACCAAGAATAAAAACGTCTTTATGACTCTGAGCTGTGTTTAGACATGTTCGAACATAAATCGAAATTTTTGCATTGATAGGTGACATGGAATGAAACATGGATTCATCACTCCATTCCAAAACGTTTGTCATCTCAGTGGAGAGCAACCGTCCAAAGGTTCCGAATGCACAAAAATCGACTGGAAAAGTTATGGCCTCGATATTTTGGGATGTGTGCGGTGTAATATTCATCGACTTGAGAAGGAGAATACTGTCAACACTAAATATTATATAGCATTGTTGAAGCGTTTGAAGGCCAACAAATCTTTAGGACAAAGTGAGAAGTCAATAATTTATGCGGTTTCGCTGATCAAGTTTCTCTCCCACTTCTTTAACGAGTTTCAAAAATGAGATTAGCTCAGGTTAGGTTAGGTCAAAAGTGAGTGGATCTATTCGACTCTCCACCTTAACCAGGAAGTACTGAGGAACAGTACGTCATGAAGCAGTTCGTAATTGACAAATGGAGGCATAAAGTCAGAGGTCATTTACGGAATACTATGAATTTCAGTGTCAAACTACAGTTTTCTGTACTCTGCATTGAATTGATATGTGAAATTGTGAGTTTCTCTCCGTAAAAATGTGAAGAGGTAGTATATCTAAAGGGATCTCCATAGTAGCTGACGATGTGATACTGATTGCGCCACTGATGCTCAGACAAGCCTATCTCTGTAAGCCAGAGAGCTTCTCCTGAGCCATTTTCTGAAAGGCCTTCGGCCACCAGAAAATTGCTCCATAAGTGATCATTTTTCAGACAATCACCACATAAATCCAATGGATATGTTTGGGACTTGAACCGTAAATTCCACCACAAATTCTTCGACATGTCTATAGGTACAGTCTGTCTTTGAGTAAAACTCTTTCCAATTGAGCGTTCCACGTTAGTCTTTTATCAAGGAGAATGTCAAGATATATTACCTCACTTCCAAATGGAATAACCGCACTAGTATGGGAAGTTAAATTGTCTAATTTTCTCCTTATGGTATAATAGACTATCACACTTTTGCTGGAGTTGACATCTGCTTCATCAGGCACCAACTGTGAACAACGTCTATCATGCGTTGGAGAATATTACAAGCTACTCTTCCCGACGTGGACCTTGTCAAGATGACAAGGTATTCTGCATAAGCTTGGAGATCTACTTCTCTCCTGTCGAGGACATCCAGCAGACTCTCTATCAGGAGCGACCTAAGAAGGGGAGATAGTACTCCACCTTGAAGGCAGCATCTGGTGATCCTGCACCCAATGACTTTGCCTCGAAGAGTCGTAGTTGCAGTTCTGTTCACCACCATGACTTATATCCAGACAGTATAGGTCTCTTCGACATCCAGATTGTGTAGGATGCTTCCACCTACGAGCCGCACATCCTCACCGTAGTCTCCGCATCGTCCTATTTTGAGGTGGATTAGTGCACATTTGTCTATTGCGAATTTCATACCGATAGCATGCGTGTACTCTTCCACCACCCTCAAGGACTGATGGAGATCTTTCTCTCCAAAGGCATAATGTTCAAGATCATCCATATGAAACAACCTTGTTCCTCTGGTTTCCGGGGGTGCCACAGTTATACCCTCGAGTATTTCTGAGGGCAACGGATGATGGCAATAGTGAGATGCAGAAGAGAAGGGGACTGACGAAATCACCCTGAAATACACCCCTTCTGGAAGATACCCACCCTGTTTGGACTCTGGCTTGACCAGATATTATGGTGAAAGGAGATCGCCAGAGTGATATCAGTTGTTTAATGCATCGATGAGCAAGTTCCCTTCGACCCTCTTTGTTATAAGATGTGTTATAAGATGCTTGTAAACATCTTATAACATGAATTCAAGCATATTATCGGTCTGTAATTCTTAGGATTCGGCATATCCCCGCTTTTGGGCATAATAACGGTCTGCCCCTCAACAAACCGATTCTGAATCGGCTGCTCTTCGTCCAGCCATGAGTTGAAAACTCTTGCTTGAGACATAGCAATAGTGAGATGGGCTGTAAAAAACGGCATGTATATATACCAATTTTTTTAAATATTTCGTAAGTTAAGCGTATTGAGTTCCATCGTCAGTTTTGGGCCTGAGTTCAGTCCTTTGTCATGTGTATGTTCACTATATTCCAAAAATGAAAAATGTCGAAACTGCTATTTTTCTGGATTCTATGGAAGTACGTGATAATAATCATTCTACTTTCACCTTGAATTAATTCTGTGAAAGTCCCAAAAGATAAAACTTGTACGATATTATTCGTGTAGATGATTGATATTTCTTTTTAAGTGTCATGGATGACTCAGAAAATATTAATATGGCTACGCAGTAGCCACATTAATGATGAAATTTCATTTCTATTTTTCAATAAGGTGAAATGAGAATTTTTCAATGGGA
Source organism: Leptinotarsa texana (assembly GCA_015342105.1). Taxonomy (NCBI): domain Eukaryota; kingdom Metazoa; phylum Arthropoda; class Insecta; order Coleoptera; family Chrysomelidae; genus Leptinotarsa; species Leptinotarsa texana. The sequence goes on along the minus strand of WOGN01006788.1, from coordinate 2,846 downwards.
TGGATATACAGCGCAACAGTCCGGAATAAAATTGATATCATTTCAACCTGTATTTTAGATAAAAATGCTGAAACACGTCAGTTGATTTCACGTTGTTTTTTCAATCCCTCAGATGCAACCCTACCCAAATTTTGTTTTCGAATACAAACCTATGTCGTGTATGGGCTTATTTAAAAGCTCGTAAAAAATGGAATCTGGCCATATCCTTCATTTTTTTACTCCTGCGGTTACCACAAAATGAGAAAAAACTCTTTTAAAACCAAAAAAGTTAGAAATATCTACTTAGTGCTATCTACGGGTGAATTAACGTTGCAAAAAAAAATAAGTGATGATGTACATTGCTGAGCAATTGCTCAGGATCACCAGTAGCTACTTTCTAAAAGTTCACAAATTTTAATAACAGACCAACCGGGCCAGGTACCACAACAAATTTTATTTATTTATGTGTGAAACTGATAACGTGATGTAGCATCAACATTCTGTGGATTTTATTTTTTCACCAAAAACTTACACATAAAATTAGTTCTATTCCAAGCAATTGTTGACCAGTGTACCTCAAAAAGAGAAAAAGGTTTTTGCATTTTTTGTACCAAAATGAATGCCCTGATAAAATCTATTGTCTTGACTCAGTTTTGAAATTGTGGCATTTTTGGGTGAAATTGAAATTGTATGTATGTTCAGTTTATCAATTGGGTACCATCAAAGTGTTCTTTTTTAATTTGCTGAACAAAAATGGTATTGACAGAGAGGCAGCGTATCGGAGTCTTGATATTGTTGGGATGTGGGGATAGAATGATGAGTCAAAGTGAATTGTGTACTTTATTTTATGCAAAATATCCAGAAAATCACATTTTCCAGGCTACTGTGAGTAAGATCTTACACAAATTTGAAGAACATGGTACAATGAAGGACTTGCCCAGAAGTGGCCGGCCACATGTTTTAGAAGAAGATCAAAAATTGGACATTCCGTATCTCGGCAGGAAGATCCACATTTGTCAACGGTTTCATTAGCCCAAAACAATTCTGCAACTAGACGTACGATTGGGAGGTTTTCAAAAACAGAAAAATACCACCCATATAAAGTATGTCTTGTCCAAGAGTTCTTGGAAGATGACTATGACAGGCGTTTGCAATTTTTTGTGGTAATAATGAGGCGATGTGACGAGAATAATGGGTTTCCACTCAACATACTCTTTTCGGACGAAGCTACTTTTTATTTACATGGAGTAGTTAACAGGCACAACTATCGATTTTGGAGTCTGGACAACCCACACTGGATATGCGAAGCTCGTACGCAGTGTCCTCAGAAAGTAAACGTATGAGCAGGCATCATCAGTAACAGAATATAAGGGCCATACTTTTTTTAGGGAAACCTCACGGCTGCACGCTGTTTAGACATTTTACGCTTTGAATTAGACCCTGCATTAGCTGTAACGTTTCCCAATGAAGCAGATCCAGATATCTCCACTGAAACACTTTGGTTCCAACAGGATGGCGCTTCCACACATTTTGGTATTATTGTCGATGAAATATTTGCAGGACGCTGGATTGGACGACGTGGTACTATTGAATGGCCGCCAAGATCCCCAGACTTAACGCCATTAGATTATTTTTATTGGAGATATTTAAAAAACAAGGTTTATCCAAATAGGCCGGCTAATATTGAGGAAGTCGAAGACGTTGCACAGGTGCCTGATGGTTTTACTTCAACTCTCTGCGCGGCATTAGCTGGGTGAAATATATGTTTTTTCGTTGGGCATCTGCCACACGTGCCTACAAAGAGATTTTATCGAGTGGGTATGATATAAAAATCAAAAATGAAACAATTAGTGGGCAGAGATGTAGCCTAAATTCCACCACAAATTCTTCGACATGTCCATAGGGACAGTCTGGCTTTGTGTAAAACTCTTTCCAATTGAGCGTTCCACGTTAGTATTTCATCAAGAACAATGTCAAGATATTTCACCTCACTTCCAAATGAAATGACCTTACTATTGAGAGACATTAAATTGTCGAATTTTCTCATTATGGTATAAGAGATTACCACAGTTTTCCTGGAGTTGAAATCGCTCCATCCGGCACCAACTATGAACAACGTCCATCGTGTTTTCGAGAATATTATAAGCCACCCTTCCCGACGTGGACCTTGCCAATATAACAAGGTCATCTGCAAAAGCTTACAGATCTACTTCTCTCCTGTCGAGGACATCAAGCATCAAGCTTCAAGGGTGATCCTGTGCGCAAGGACTTTGCCAAGAAGAGTCGTAGTTGCAGTTCTGTTCACCACCAGGGCTTGGATCCAGACAGTATACGTCTCTCCGGCATCCAGATGGTGTAGGGTGCTTCCATCTACGAACTATAGATCCTTTCCGTAGTCCCCGCATCGTCTTCTCTTGAGATGGACCATTGCACATTTGTCTATCTCAAATTTCATACCGATAGCATGCGTATACTCTTCCACCACCCTCAAGAACTGATGGAGGAGCAAATGCAAGATGAGCTCATGCGAAATTGTATCAAAAGCCTTACGCTAATTAATCCAGGCCATAGAGAGGTTACGCTTATATTGCATCGAGTCCTGCGTTACACATCTATCGATGAACATGTTCTCTTTACATCTAGCGACTCCTCTCTTCGACCTTCTCTGCTTATGTATTCGTTCGAACACTCGGTCGACTGCGGTGAGTATTCTGCGGTGTTATCGGTCTGTAATTCTTAGGAAGCGACAAATCTCCGCTTTTGGGAATAAGAACGGTCCGCCCCTCGACAAACCAATCCGGAATCCAAACATGAGTTGAAAACTCTGGCCAGATGGCGGTGGGTACTTGGTAGTTTTTTCCACCAAT
>WOGN01006787.1:0-12230 GCA_015342105.1 Leptinotarsa texana | reverse complement strand
CTCAATGTGCTAAGTGAATGCTTCCCTTAATCTTGAAATTTTTCTATACTTTTTCTCAAAATTATGTGTTACAGTTTGCCAAACTGATTCATTTATTATGCTTATGGAAAACAACTTCAAAATACAAAATTATTTTCACTTTCAATCGAGGAACTCGAAGACCAAAGTCATTCTCTATTATTTAAAAGATTTTCATAATCCAGATATTTCGAACAGAAGTATTGATATTCGTAAGTACGACTTTTTAATTTTTCAATGTTCCATAAAGTTATGTTTTGTTAGGGTCTGTAGCAAAAACGGGGTGGTTTCAATCATCTCTATCGTCTGCAAAAGATCCTGAATATTTTAAAACCGAAAAGCGTCATATTGGATCTTTAGCCCGTTTGGGTTGGCTTCCTTCGTTGAGACAAATCCGAAGGTTCAACAGATCTGGCCGATCGACATCTGCTGAAAATATCTGCAGGTTACATGAATGTGTAGCATGACAAGGATGTAATTTTGACTGTAGATGTAGTTGCAAAGAATACCATGTTAGATAGTAGATATGTTTCCTAGTTGTAGTTGTTACCGTTTACTTTACCTAGTTACCGTTTACTTTTTATTACAACGTACATTTTCACACTTAACATCTACACTCAATTAACTATATCATAGAAATAAAGTGTTTCATAGAAGATAATACCGTGAAGTACTGTATCAAATTTAATGAAACTCTAGTGTCGGATAGATCACATAAAAATCATTTTATTTGCCATATTCCATGAGAAAAGTCTCGATAATTAAAATTCCAAATACTCTTCAGAATACAGATTGAATCCATTATCGAAATCTATCATTTTTATGCAAATCAATAATGATAGTACAGAAAAAAATTATATCAACTCCTCGCTCAGTTTCAAATAATGGATTTGGTTTCAGCTCTTCATCTACACGTCTCTTGCCAAACTAAAGCAGAGCTACATATTTTTTGAAGACAAAATCATAGAATGAGTTCGAGTCTCTCTTCAAAAGATGGCAATAGTTGTAGGTATACATCGCATCTACTATAAGCTGAAGGAAGGCTCAAGAATTGTAATTCTGAATACTGGTGGAATACAATTTACATTCATTTTCAGACTCCAGCATTTTTCTGCAAATCAAAAATGCTAGCACAAATATTTCCTTGTTCATATATTAAATTTTTGAATAATAACCAAAGTGGCATAGCCAAGTTTTACAATAGCAGTTGTCTCATCCAGATTATAAAGAAACCTACAATGATAATTATTGTATTAGGTGGACTGTAAAATTCGTAGACTAGCACATAGATGGCGCTACTATTATTGAATACACATGGATTTAGTTAACCCTAACACGTGTACAAATTTCACAGCTGTGGGATTATTAGCCAGGGGGAAAGAACATTTTCAGTGAAGCAGTGATCCGACTTCAAAGCGTGCAGAAACGCAACAGTCGGCGGGCAAGGTTATTGTAACGAATTAAAGAACTAACTGTCTTAAACTAATTTATTTTTACAATATTTCACTAACTAATTTTATTTACACACGTTAATTTATATTCACAATTTGATTACCATTCGCTTTCTAAGTACAGACTCCCCAACCCAGGGACCGGAGGCCGCCTAAATAGCGGCAATAAACATTTTAGATTGTTCCTCGGCGTATCGGCATGTTTCTCGAACTCTCGTTGCGTTTCTCGATGAGTCATGTATTCGGTGTTGGTCAGGGCCGGCCTCAGATTCATTACATTACTGAGAAGTGGGTTGAAAATAAAATATAGTTGAAACTACCATATACTTTTATTCTTCTGTTTCTTCAAATCAGTTACTACAATTTTGATGAGTTCATGTTTATTCTGCTGTATGGGCATTAAATAAATTCTTGAAATAAATAATCCAAAATGAACTACTTTTTCATTCGTTGCATAGATGAATTTTTCAAGATTTGACTCACTGCATAATCTATTTCAATTCGAATATCAGTGACAGAAATCAAAATCCACTATTCCGTATCACCTTTCAGTATAAATATTACCTATTCAATGTTTCAAAAAAATATAAATTATGAGTTTGAGAAAGTAAAAAATATATGTACTGTTATGAATTTTATATCATTTTTAAATAGTATTCGAATGATAATATGTTATCTGGTTATTGGTTTTTGTTATTTGACCTATTCTAATACTCAATCGATGACGAATTTCAATTGAAAACAAATTTTAATACTTTGTGGGTCCCCTAAAATGAAAAATAAATAAATAATTGAATTTGCCCAGAAATATTTACTGAAAAGGAATAAATTACCTACAAGAATTTATCCAACTTGTCAGTAGATATGTTCAGACATTCACAGCCGACATATTTCATTTCAATAAGATTTTCGACTGTCCTAATTTTTAAAAATATGAGAATTTCGTTTATCCAAAAAATCATTACAATTCAAATTACATTCATTTGTCTGTACGAAATTAGTATTCCAAAAATATAAAAAATGAAAAACTTGTTCACTATTCCACAAAGTTTATAACAATTAAAATGACCTTTTAGGCATCTCACTCCTGTTGAATATTTTTATAGACTCTATAAAACAAAACTCATTTATTTTGATATACACACCTAATTATATTAAATTCTATTGTCACTGTTTCAAGATTTACGCAAGTACATTTTGTGAAAATGAATAACAAATATTTATGTTTCCATCTGGAAATCATCAGATCTCAATATGCTTGCAAATCATCAGTTGTGAAAGGTTTCAAACCTCACTATCTTTCTCGTTTAGAAATTCAAATAATGCTTCAAATATTTGTGTTTGATATTGAGTAACAAATTTTAACATGCACATATGCATGCAAACAAAAGGTTTGAAATTGAGAAACCTTTCTAAGACGGGTTACTAATAAAAAAATTAGGATTGGTTGCTTAGTTGAGAAAAAATTTCATAACAATATAAATACTTACAAAAATATAAATTACTAAATGTTAACAGCAAATCCAACCCTAAAAGATAACCAAATATGTGAAGAACATCATATTACAAATTTATTGTTCAAATTAACAATACTTAAATGTTATCTGGAAGGCATTTAAATTTCATTCTTATTTGCGTCGAGTATTATGTTTTTCAGAGAGCTTCTTGAAGTCTTCATTTATCCAACAATACCTTATTTGATTCTAATAATAACTGATTTATATTTCTTTAACAAGTTCAATGAAATAAGTTCAGATGTAATAAACTGAAAACAATCGAAATCATTTCAAAAGTTGATTAGATCACAATCATAACGAATCTTGTAATGATTAAAATCTATACCAAGCAATCTGTATAGCTGCCACATTAGTAACTCAATACGCTCAAATTAATTTCAAATAAAAGTGCAAAATACTGGTTTTTGATTCAACATTACCTATTCAATACAAAACTAATTACAAAAATCGAAAGGAATATCACTCAAATGGTTAATACTAACTGTTACAAAACATATAAAACATTTTAATTTCTATCACTAACTTAAATAACTTAATAAATTATAATACAGAAAACAATGATAACATAAATGAAGCTGCCTTTCAGCAGGGTCATAAAAATTTTCTGTGATGTATTTTCAAATACAATTCACATAAATATGAAAATTATTGCTTACAAATTATATATATTGAAGATGATCTGAAAATGATGACTTTGACAGATCTGATATTGAACTGCAAACCAGTATCTCATTTCTGCTGAAGTGCAAGAATAACTCTCATGAATACCAAATAACCTCAAGAAACCCAACAACAAATCATGACCATAAAACCTAAACTATTATCAACTCCAATATTCCTACTGGGGTATTCAGATATACATATATGATGGGTTCAGTAGGACAACAATAAATTTCATAACCAATATTACTTTTCATCTAAAAAATAAATAATTTTTTTTTCTTAGAGAGACCATTTTGAAATATGAAGTTCTATTATCAGAATATAAGAAATACATCGATACAATCTTTGAAATGTGAACAAAACAAGAGTATTATTGAGGATATTAAATACATTTTTCTATAGCTCTTCACTGTTTACTGAAAAAATTAAATTATCATTTTCAAATCTCCCAAAATTTTGTAAAATTACTAGTTTTATTGATTTTCATTTATGTCCGTTTCATGTATATTATGAATATTCACACACACATTTTTATTTATATGTAATATAATGTAGATACAAGTATCAGCAGACAGTGCAAGAACCAGAGATGGGCAATGTGGTGGAAGATCCGCTTAAGAATTGTTGACGGAACAGGAGGAGGGTATGAGGCTGAACCGAGTCCTTCGGCTGAACCTGTACAGCCCCTAAAAGAACTAATTCACAATGGAGTTGGAATAACGAACCCTACCCCGTTGCAAAATCGTGGGCAAGTCTTCAAATCCGACTGAACCTGTCCGCAGTTTCGACTAAGTTGCTTTTGAGCATCTCAGAAGATCCAGACTGTTATAGGATGGCATGTCCACTACTCTACAACTTACTGAACAGCCTGATCAAAAACATCTCGTCGAACAGGAGAATGAAATCTACTCCGGTTATAGTTGGAATGTGATGTTATGTGGAGCAGTTTGATTACTTACCTTCCTACATTAGGACGAAAGACGGGAGAGTAGATAAAAATGCCAAGAATGATCAAGCCATTTAATCAATACTGGCATCCCTTTCGGCCCAACGTGGATTTATAAAATGTTGCATAACATGCGGACCGACTGGATGAAGAGTAGGCAAAAAGATGCTAAGGAGTTTCTAGGTTTTCTTTTGAATGGACTCAATAATGAAATGTTTGAGCTTAAGGAGTTTGTTAAATATTACACTGAAGATGAAAAACCTCTCGTTGACTCTGCTTTGAGCAATGATTCAAGTAATAAATGAAACTTAATGGAATCGAAAAATATAGGAAATCCAACCAGAAGGATTGACTTTACCACACTGATAAGCAACATATTTGGGGAAGCAACCAAGAGTGTTCATCGTACCAAAGACCACATTATTGAGAATATCCAGCCTTTTCTCACCCTGCCACTCAACATTGAGAAAGGAAAGACTGTCAGGAAAGCGCCTAATGTACTCATCTCCAAGAACAGTTTAGAGGGGCTGACTGCTTCGAAAACTAACAAGAAGATTGAAGCGTGGGAGTAAATAATGCTCTGCAAACTTCCCTTTATCCTCATATTGTATCTGAAGTTTTTCAAATACAATCACGATGGTTGCACGAAGATTATCGAGGATTTGAAGTTTGGATTCGACTTGAAAATCAATTCGACATTGGTGTCATCGGAAACATACTCTCTAACAAAAGAGCAGTACAAGTTATTCACCGTCGTTTGCCACGACGCCGACGGGAAAAATGCTATGTAACCGATTCCTTCCACGTCGGCTACAACTCTTGGCTAAAGTACTATGATTCTCCTGTTACGACCGTGCAAGAAGAATACACATTGAAGCCCCAGGAAACGCGAGTTCCTTATTTGCTGTTCTACAGGCGAAGCCCCCCATACCTAGGGGAATGAGGTTGCTGCGGTTGCGTACAGTTCAGCGTCTGGGATCGTTAGGAATTTCTTTTTTGAGTTTTATCAAATTTCATTTTTTGATGGTTTCAGTGGATTTTTTATTCCTTCATTTTGTTTTAATGTGAAAAATATACTTTGTAATGTTTTTATCATTTCTTCTCTAAAAAAATGAAATGAAGGGTGCTATGGGGGTATATTTGATATTAATCAAAATGACGAAAACTCACGGTCATAACACTCAAAAGTATCAAACCAAACAAATATGTTTATGGTTGTTTGCCTCATCAGCGCAATGTAGTCATTTGTAAAGATAGGTAATACTTGGTTGCCGAAAACTACACATTGGCCCACAAGGGCCAACCATGCATCTATGGTTTCAGTTAGGAGACCTACCATTCCTTGGAGATAACTAACATGACCTGGATGCAGAATACATATTAGAAGCATACTTCAATTTCCATTTAAGTTTCAATGATTTGTTTTTAAAAAATATAAAAATGTTTCAATAATTTGATTTGAAAAAATAAACGCTGTCGATTTTTAATCACTCCTAGTAAAATTTCCAAAATGGTAAATATGTGTTCGTTTTTATTATACTTGTTATTTAGAAAATGATAAAAGATACAGATTACCTTCAGTGCATAATAAGTTTATACAGTCCTACTATGTTATTTATTTATTGTTGAATTGAATTGTTTTGAACTAATCTTGTATCAAAATTCATCACTTTCACTTCATATCTGACATGTTATGTTTTTGCATATTTTCAGCTCATTCATTATGAAAAAACATTTCATTAGGTTCAAACTATTTCAAGACGACAATTTTTCATCATTCCGAAAAAGCAAAAATGGGATTACAAAAAATATCTATGTCCGTTAATCTTTCGGTAGTTGAATACAGTGTATAAGAACGAGTTGTTGCTGTATTGATAATTTTTTGAAACCTGACGGATTGGTTTTACCAATACCGTTTTAGTGACTATAGTGAAACCCGGTCTGTGGTGACAATCGGTGAATATATTTTTCTCTTTAAACAAATAATTTACGCAAGATAAAATGCATTTATTTAGTCAAATTGATTTTTTGCGTTGAATTTCATTTGACATATAGGTTATTAACAGAAAGAACAGAGGAGGCTGAGTGATAATAACGAAATGGTTTTACTATGGATGCAATGTTGGAGAAGCCGAAAATAAAGACTGATGAGAATCTATCTGGAAGATAGTGAGTTTGAGAAAAATATTTCTACTGGAGCCGAATCAAATGTGTAAATTGAAATTTGAAGAATGTAAACGAAACAGAGGAAAAATGGTAATAATCTACAAGGTAATTATAACTCAGACATGTTTTCCCCAGTTATATTCAGAAGAAAACTTCCTTAACTTACTTAATGAACATCATTTTGACAGACAGGCACGAATATCAGTGTCATATTATTTGACTACTACTGAAAAGTTGAAGTTCTCCTTCTTGTTTCATCAATCAACTATAGTTACTGAAGTCAAAGTGTAATTACTACTTTCACAATGAATTGCTTAAATGAGTAAACGTTTTCTTCAAAAACAGATGTGATCTGTAAATCATTCAATGGCATTCGAAGAGCATTGGAATTAGTGAGAGTAAAACAAATAAGGTGAATATCCCGTTTGCCACATCGGAAGATCGTGAAAAAAAATTTGTTTGTACTCACATAAAATGATGAGCAGAGTACATTTTTTCTGAAGTCAAAATGCGGGAGGTCTCCCTTCGTTCGGAAATTATGATCCCTCAAAAGTTAAAAAATCCACGAAGAAAAGAGAAATGAAATTTTACCACTTCTATTTTTAAGTAACGTTACTGCAGTTTCGTCCTATAAGGACATTTTCAAACTTATACATTAAACTAACATTGGTTGATTACATTAGCCCTTATATAGCACACCTGTGCATAATAATAGAGGTAATTGGCTTGATTGAGTACCTGAATTTTATTTACTAGTTACAATGCGGATATGCTAATATAAAAACCAGTGAGTAAACTAAATCGATTCGATCATTTAACAGGTTGCACCCGCAATGTTCATGCTTGTGAATTTCCAAGGATTGTAAATAATTGAGTTTGTAACCCTTCCTTGCATAGTGCAAAATTTCCGTATCATTTAGATTCGGGAACTTGTGGTTGCATGCCAAGGAATGGTTAGAAAACGTCGAATAATTTTTTCTCAGTCTGAAGGATCTTTCATATTCAGCATACCATTTTTGAAAATTTCAACCACATTGTCCCACACTATTACACTCCGGAGACTTAAGCTTATAAACTCCAGATTTCTCCAACTTGTCCACCTTATCTTTGGCATTGAAAAGGAAATCAGATGACCTAATTTATTTGGATTTATTTATTTGGATTGAAAAGGTGGACAAGTTGAAGAAATCTGGACGAAACTGCAGTAACGTTGGTTACAAATAAAAGTGATAAAAAACATAGAAAGTTTCAATTCTCTTTTCTTCTTTATGATCTCCTACCACGTAGTAACGGCTACATCCATCAATTTATTAAAAAATCCACCTTTCTTTGGCACAAGGAAACCATTGAAATATACATGATTTTATTTACAGAAAAATATATTTTTATTAGAGCTGTTTTCTGGTTCCCTTGACAAAATTGAGATTGAAAATTTACCAGTAAACAGTTCTAGCAATATATTTTTTCAAGGAAAGGGTAAATTTGTGACTAAAAAAGTATAAAGCAAGGTGCAATAATGTATACACTAGACGTGGTGAATAAAATCATGTGTATATAATTTTTTTAATGAACAATAGAAAGTGGATGTTTTACCTTTTGACGAGTAAACCAAGGGAGACTGCGCGTTTTGATTTCAGAATCGTACTCTACCCATCATTTTATTCAAATAAAAACTCAAATGTTTTCAAAATGTTCTGAACTGGGCAAAATAAATATTTACCACAAATAAAAGTTTGTTCAATAAATAAATGTAAAGGCCATCTAAGTTCAATATCTGTCATCAAATATTAGTAATGGATAACAGTTTTATGATATAAAGTACGAAGACAACAACATATCAATACTTTCATAAGTCGGCTGTAGAATTCTTTTTATTTTTTATCTTGTCACTCATCCTTCAGAATCATCTTCTTTGTTATTATTGGTTATTTAAATACTATCAAACCGATATAAAAGTTTTGTCCATTCTCAATCTATACAAAAAATATAGTGAAGAATCAAGAAATAATACTAAGGTAAATGGTACTACTGGCATAAGCAAAAGTTTGGTTATGTTCTAAATTCAACTTTTGTAAAAACGGAAGTAAAAAGCTTATGAAAAATATCACAATTGGACTCCTTAGAAAACACAAAAACAGTAAAAACTTATGAAAGATTCGCTACAAAATGAGTATTTTCGTATAAGTACAAGTTAAAAATCCCAAGCAAGAGAGCATATTTTGTAAAAAAATTTAACACTGTAGTACAAATCTGATACTATTAAGTATAGATGCTATCACTGGGTATTTTTCAGAATACATTATCTGGGAGGGAAGAGTTTCTTGTTAATGCAGTTTATTGTTAGAGTAACTCTCCTTCAGTCATTTGCGTTGAGACAAGATTCAATGGTAAGTCGGCTATGCTGTCCTCATCTGATTCAGCTTCCCGCGCTGAACCTCCAGATGATTCCCTTCTAGGCAAGAACTTAGATACTGGTGATTCCTTAAAAGAAATAAAATATATTATGAAATAGTTCCAGCAGTAATATTTTTCAAATGGAAAAACTTTCAACTCCAAAAAAGGAGAATGAATATTCTCTGTTGAGTTTGATTCGTCAACTTCTTGTTAACATACATATTTGTGATCTCAGTCTAAAATACGAAGACCTGAAACTTGAAAGTAGAGAAAAATGAAAATAAATAAGTAAATGAGAAAATCAAAGGATTGAAATCAGTTGTTTGAAAAGGGTGAACACGATCTTGAAAATACATTGCATCACACACCCTGTACTGATTTTTCAATTATTATTACTACATTGCTGGCGGGTTGGCTGTCTTTGTTCATCTTTCACTGCCTGAACCTGTTATTCCTTAACTGAATGGCATCCCACCTATGGCTTAATGCTAAGGTGTGTGTATCCGTGCCGAGAGGATAAATGACAAAGAGCCTATCAGCTGTCTCTAACGGAACCTTCGAGATACCCGGCGCCCTCTCATCGTAGCATCGCCTTGTCACGGTAATGTGGGACTCCGCCATGATTGACCTTCTTTCCCTAGCTACTCGAGGGACTTTTATGGACAGATTAAACTTAAAAATTCTTTCTGATGCTGAGTCTACAGAGAAGATGGATGTCGAGCTTACGACTCCAACTGACCTCCCTGTAAATTTAGATCAGGAGCAAGAGCTTCTCAACTCTCCAACTCCTGATCTAATAACTGAACCTAAAAAAAGGTTTGGTGGTTTGGAAACGACTGAATCGTTTCCTGGAGGGCAGGGTACCTTATGAAACCACCTTGCACCAAATTCTTGACCGACGTACGCAGAATCTGTTTGCGCTCAAGCGATGATTCACCAAAACCAGAGGTGAAAAAGCCCTGCATCGTTGAATCTAAGGCATCGTCAGGTGTAGCTGACATGCAAAAACCCTCATATGGAAAGGTTACCGCAAGAATCTTGTACCTTGACTATCTGACTCCCTCATTAATGATGAAACAGCAGAGCATATACTTTGTGCCTGCCCACTGGGGACCGAATCAGGTTTTTAGAGTTCGTCAGAGCCATACTCTTACCATCTGACCTGAAAGACCACTCACCGTACAAACTAATCGGCTTTATTAAGAGTGTGAATTGGTGTGAGCCACAATGAACCTTTGCGGGTTGCGGCGGAGGGTCGAATAGACCCACTCACTTTGGACCTAACCTAACCTACTACATTGCTGTTCTGTTTGTAGAGAAAGTTGCTTCATCAGTTAACAACAGATATTTTAGAACAATTTTTTTACATTACCTACATTTCTATTTTCTTGGGTTTTTAAAACCGTATTCCAAATGTTTTTTGTCGCCTTCTTGCAATGTATGTGAAAATTTGTTTTCAAATATTGTTTGTTCAATTATTATTTGCTTCAATTATTGATTTTCCACTAGTAAAGAGTACTAGTAAGTATTGGTGCGATAACATCAAGCTATCACTTTGGTACAACTCTATTGAAAAAATTATTGTACAACAAAACATTTGGGGCACTTTAAAACTTGTTTTTATTACAAACTGACATTTATCGATTATCATTAATTCCATTCAAAAATTTGAAACACTATAGCTGAGTAAGGAAATGAGGTATTTAAAATTTTTGACAATAATGTTATTTTAAAAAAAAATATGGAAAGGGTTGAAAAAGATTGGGATTTCTCACCTGTACATTAGGATGAATGGAAATATTTGAATTTCTGTGCCCTTGTAGCGCCATTACAAGATGAGGTTGGATCTGACGTCTTAAAGCACTCAACATATCTTCTGTATCAGCAGTTTCCACAGTAGATCCTTTGTCTGTCATAACTGTAACAATATGAGTCACATCTTGGATTATACTCGTCACAATGTAACTATGAACTGTTACGTATCTGGAGGTTCTACAATGAGTGGTTGTGTGAGAGTGACTGTATAAATAGTTGCTTTTTTATTTGGGTATGGTAGTAAATATCAAATGGATATATAAGAAATACTATTTATTGATCATTTAAGCTTCATCGGATAGCTGTGCGCAATTATCTGGATGAAACATTCCCACATACATGAATTGGTAGACACGGAACTTTACTCTTATATTTTTTTGACGCTCTAAATCACGAAATTTTTCTCAATAGACCGGCTAATATGTGCGGACCTACGACTTTGTAGGTACGTGTGGTAGATACCCAACGGAAAAACAAACAACCCACCCAACTAATGCCATTCAGAAAGTTGTAGGTACAAAGACGTAGGTCTGCATGAGAGGAAATGGGCAACTCAGGGTTGCATGGTGCTTGTCACAATGCACCTCTCCGGAATATTAATCATTATTCCGACTCGCAGCCCGGAGTATGCTTGTGGAGTCGTTTCCTGACTGTCTGCAGGTGGCGCAGTGGACATCCCACTGAATCAATTGCAGAGGGATTCTTAATATAAGTTACAGAATGAGGGGACTAGACAGAAAAACGATACTCCAGGTGTGGACGGACCATTGAACAATAAAGCTTTGATAGCAGTTGAGTCAGTGAATTCGTGGAATAGCCGTTTGATACACCCTAGCATTTTCATGGCTTTATGGATAGCCGTGGGTATATGTAGATTGAAAGGTGGGATCAACAACAATCCCAAGGTCTTTTATTTGATTAACAGACTCCAAGACGTGACCATTTAAAGTGTAATCAAAAGTGGTAGAAGGTACATGGGATCGATAAAAGCGCATGTTATGGCACTTAGTGGCATTCAAGTCCATGCCATTTAAGGACACTAGTTTGATAGATTGTCAAGGTCGGCCTAAAGCCTACGGGTATCCAATGAGGTTTTAATAATTAAGAAAAGTTTCAAATCACCTGCAAATAATAGTGCTTTGGCATGCGGGAAGCAATGAATAATGTCTTTAATAGATAAATTGAATAATAAGGGACCGAAGTCGGACCCCTGAGGAACACCAGAGTTTACTTCGAATAACGTGGAGAAGTGATAATTTG
>WOGN01006786.1:0-11911 GCA_015342105.1 Leptinotarsa texana | reverse complement strand
AACTCAAACTTTTCTAGATAGGGTATAAGGCCATTATATAGGGCTTTTTCAAACATTTTACTAATGGTCGATAGTAGAGTTATTGGTCTATAATTTTCAATTTGATATCAATTGGGAAATTTCATCATAGCCGACAGATCTGATGTTTTTTAGAGATAGTATTATGCTGTAAATTTCACTTTCAGTTGTTGGTGTAAGAAATAGAGTTTGGTTCGCTGATGGTAAGCTAGCAGGATTATTTATTTTATTGATTGCTGGTTTAGAAAGGACATTAGCAGGGCTATTTGATTTTGGATTCGCAGGTTCCGAACATTGATTATGTAAAAACTATTTACTTTATCTAGAACCAGTTTTTTCTTTCCGTTTTCTGTATCTAGGTTTCTTAAAATTGTGTCGCTTTCATTTTTTGCTTTCCCAGTGTATTTTTTAACTAGTGACCATGTTGCCTTTCCTTTATTGATAGAATTTGAAATATATTGATTGTCAGATATTACCTTCCACTTCTTGATAACATTTTTTAATATTTTGCAGTATTGTCGGTATTGTTCATTTGATATAAGTTGTTTTAATTTCTTTTGATAGAGAGTCTTTTTATTTTTACATGATATTATAATACCCTTAGGCATCCATCATTTTTAGTATTAATTTTATTTGGCTCAAATATAATATTTATCGGATTCATTATTTTAATAATGAATATATCATAATCTATATTTGGATCATCAGTAGTAGATAATTCTTTCCAATCAAGAGAGTCTATTTCAAGTCTGAATTGTTCCATCTTTGCTTCAGAGAATATTCTTTTGCATTGTGTTGCTTTGGGTCTCGTTTCTCTTAATGTGAATAATATTAAGATTTGTCCTTCATGATTAGGAAGTGCAGTATTCAGAATATTTTATTCATAGTGTTTACTTATAGATAAATACATTATCTAGAAGGGTATGTGATTTTTTTGTAATTCTTGTTGGGTCAAATATGATTTGATGGATATCATAGGTGCATATATTACATGTTCATGGAAAAAAAGCTTAGAGAGCATGTAACAAATTGGTATTTCTGAGAAAAGCCAATTAAGGCAGTTGTCATTGTGCCCTCAAAGACAATCGAGGTTATCATATCTGTAATTGTGTACGCATGAATGATTTTTATGTCATAGTCAGCAATATCCATCACAGTATTATTTACACTACCGCAAGCGAGAAGATCGAATTTTTCACAACTGTGAAATCTTGTTAATTAATCCACAGCAAATGAAGACGAAATCGCGTGTTCAGTGTTGGCAGGTCTTCTATTTTTGCAATAGACCTGGCAACTCGGTTTACTTCCTACAATCATTATTAAGTGACTGAAAATTGTTGAAATTACCATGTCTGTATCTATACAATATATTTTCCACTGTTTTCTTCATCAATCTACTCTTGACACTGAATATACTGAGAATGCATGAAAATAACCTGGCAATACAGTCCGTGTTAGTATGGCCCGACTTCGTATTGCATAAACAATGTAAAAAAGTTTATATAACTCATCTAATGCAATACACTGCAAACATATCCTTCCATTAAAATATATATTTCAATTCAACACAACAAAATCCAACTATAAATGTGACATCCACTCATATTCTTCAGTTAATATGAAATGAAACGAAACGACGGCATACAAGAATGAAAAGTTCACGGCTGCATGTGTTGAAAACAGAACACTGCGTTTTGTTTACGTGTTTTGAGTTACATTAAAAGCGGATATATTTTTATTCCATAGAACAGACGCACTTTCAACTTGGCTTTAATTTCATTTAATATAAACATTTTGTTAGTTGCTGTGGCCACGACATCTCATTCTGTTGTAAATGGGAAGCAAGTCTTTAGCATTAACTAACATTGAAGGTGGATTCCTGCACCATTCCCGAGCGACAAGTCGCAAACCATTGTGGCAAATTCATGCAGGAGCATCGGTATTGTAATATATACAGGGTGTTCTAAATTAGGTTCGCACCATTGCCAACTCCCTTATTATTGATGTTACAAATTCGGTTAAAGTGGCAAACTAGTAGCACTTTTAATGGCCTTCTCAATGACGAAAACAAAAAAAAATGACAGCAACAACAAAGCTCATATCACTTTTCTTCCTAAAGCTGAAAATGAGCGGCTTATGTGGAAAATATGTACTTTATTCACTAGTCCAATTTCTTTGTATTGGCGAATAAAAAGCTATGAAGTACCGAATGAACATTCAAAAACGGAGCCTTCTGCTGACAATACTTGTTGCCTTCAACACAATTCGGCCAACAATTCTATTAATTATAGTTTAAATATAATTTTTCAATTCATCTAAATTATTATGTTTCATTATGTACACCTCACTTTTCAGAAATCCCCAAAAATAAAAATCTAGAGGTGTTATGTCTGGTGAATGAAGACGTCATTTAATAGAACCATTTGTAGCTATCCATCTGTTTCCAAAACAGTATCGCAACATTCTTTTTACGCCACTGCTGGTGCTTCATTCTGCTGAAAATAGATTATCTAACGAGCCTCCAGAACATGATCATCAAAAAACACTCTGTTAATAAATCAATGTAACGGGGTCCGTTCAAACACCCATAGTAGAAAAATGGACCGATAACTCTGTTAACTCCAATAATGAACAGTATTTTTATTATACATCCCACAATTTGAATAACTAGCCTCATCACTTCATATTGTTACGTTTTTTCCCGTGGGTTGACCAATAATTGACTACACTGAATAATCAAACTTAGCATTATTTCACTTTAAATACAATAAACACTTCAACTAAAACTTCAACTATTATTTGAATGTCTATCGCCTTACTAGATCACTTCGCGTACCGCAATGTAACATCTACTTAACTGTCCCGATATCCTCGTGGCTAGCCTTTGAATATCGCAATCGAATGCCGTCGAAATTTCTCCGAAGTTCTGTCGAAGTCAGTAACATTGTTCTTGCTGCTTCTCGATTGATGGGGAATCATCGTGCTCTCGCGCGCTCTTAGCCACGTCACACCTGGTTTATGGCTTCCAGCGGCGGCCGGCGTTATTTTCTTTCGGACATGATTTACAACAATACAATAGTTCTATAGAAATTTGGATCTTCTCTGCATTTATCCATTAACCACCCACAAAACCCCAATCGTCTCTCAGAGTCTCCGGGTTCTAGTGTTTGCACTGGTCTTGACTCATAAGAAGAAATCTTATTTGTTGATTAATAGTCGGTGGAACAGCGATTTCTCTAGATAAATATCTGATGGAATTATTTGGATTTACCTCAAAGTAGGCTAAAACTTCAATTTTTGTATTTTCAGATATTACAAAACGTTTCTCAGTTCTCCTCCTCTCAAAAACGTTTGTATTGGGCAGAGGCCTTTCGAAAAATATTCGAACAGTAGGTGACAGTTACAATAATTAATGACATTGTCATGATATATGTACATGAGAATATTTCACGAATTTGATTACTCATAATAATTCTATTTTATCGTTCAAAATCGACTGCAATGTTATCATTATAGCAGACATATTTTCATTAACAAAATAGATACGGGTAGTGGAGTGCCTTTAAGATGGAAATTATTGTTTTTTAAACTGATATCAAATAGCTCATTGGTGTCGAGAGAGTGGTACGACATGACGATCACAGGTTTCACGAGCTCAAAAGCCAGCGCAATTTTTTCTTTTTGTACTAGTGAAATAAATAAATATTTCCACATAAGTCGCTCATTTTCAACTTTAGGAAGAAATGTGATATGAGCTTTGTTGTTTTAATGAATCGAAATGCATGATAAAATAATAATAATATAAAATACAAGAGGCCAAGTTCAAAACTGCAGTGTAGAACACTAGAGGTTTATTCTAACGCTTAACCTACATAGGGCGTTTCATTGAAGAAATATTATCAGTTAATGAAAATTTTTTCGTTATCAAGAAGGCCATAAAAGATGCTACTGGTCAGTTGGTAGCCAGGCCGTTCGACGTGGGTGTTTTGTTCACTCACTCGAATTGACTGCCATATTGGTCAGTGGTTCAAGCTCCAGTCTGAACGATCGATTTTCACTTGCTATCGTCCAACCAGTGTAAGAAATCACACATTAAAATGTAAGAACTCGTTAATCCTTAGCTCGCACAAGTTTCGACTTTTGAGAAAAATTGATTTTAAACAGATTTATTTAGTTTGCCGTTGAACCATCAATAATAACGGAGTTGGCAATGGTGCCGATTTACTTTGCTACACCCTGTGTACTTACTGATAATAGGTATACGTTTTTTAGCTGATTTAGGTGATGGACAAAAGTTTCCTATATTGAGGTACTAGAGTAATATTTTTTCAGATCCATATTTGTTGTGATCTGATACAAACTGATTTGCAATGCAACGTTCGTTCATTATATTTCATCAACCATTTTATTTTTTCAAATGCGATATTTTCATTGATATTTATAGGTATTTATATAATTCATGTGTGTAGTTGAGGTATCTTTGAGATATAGCTGAATGTGTTTTTACAATGGCTACAAAAATCTATGAAAAAAACTAGACCAAAGTGTTCCTAATTGAAAATGAACAAAACCGGTTATACTTTAATACATAAATTGCTTGCTTGTCATCCATTCACATTCGCATAAAACATGACTAGCTATCTATGTCCTTCTCTTCCTTGTTTGTTCGTGTGTCGTCTAAATGGACAGAGTCCAGTGAGTAGCGCTGTGATGATTCTGAGCGAAAGTTAGAAAAAAATATGCTTCTAATATTTTCATAACGAGAAAAAACTCTTATGATTTTTAACCTAACGTCAACTTCAAGACATTGATTATCTGTATGTACGACACGTACAAGTTAGAACCATATAAAAAATTTTGAACATAAAGTTGTTTTATTCCTTTCTGAACTTATGTGGCTGAGATTTTAAATTTTCAAACAATAAAAAAATCGTCAGTCGCATTTTCAACAGAGCAGGTAAAAGCGTCAGTCAGTGTCATAATCATACTACGCGATTAATACATCTGACCGTTGTATATTCACTGTGGCAAATGAACTGACGACCCTTACACTCCTAAATATTCAGACGACAAATTTTATTTTTATCAACCATATAAATACTCCTTATTTTCAATAAATGTATCATTGATAATGCTGCTTTGTGTTGTGAATAACGAATTTTCAAAAAATCATATTTAATGAATCTATTGAAAACACTTCTACTCCCGATAAAAATACTGCAAAGTTAACATCATCAGGAGAAACTAAAATTAGATTTTATAACTAAACTAGAGCTTATTGGTAGCGCAACATGCTTATGATGCTGACTGACGCTTTCAAAATATAAAAATTCGGCTGCATGAAAAAGGTATGCAATAGCTGGATATCATTTTTTTAAATGTGATTCACATACGTAACTGATGTATTATTCTCAGAGCAATAAATCTTCCCCTCCATGCAGCTGACAATTAGGTATCTTTTGAATCTCACGAATTTTGATACCGAATGAAAATAGCGGAAGCATAATTTTAACAATTTTCTCCGCTACTATAATAACTGACGTTATAGAGTTCTCAAATATTAGAAAAAACTGTCATTATTAATAATCAATTTTAAGTCACCTATTTCGAGTCTACCATCCATTTTTCTATGTTAACTTCCATAGAATAATAACCTCACTCTGCTTTTCAAAATTCAACATTTTCAAGAGAACTCTAAATTTTCAAATTGAAATCATCAGTTTCAGTACTAATATAAAAAGGTTTAAAATCAATGCAAATAAAGTGAATGTTTTCTAAGAAACTTCCGACATCTTTGGTATAGTATTCAAAGTAGAAAATTTTAATTGGGAAATAAAACAAACGTTTTGTAGTGTTACTTTTATTCACTAGATGTCAGAGGTTTACTTGATGAAAAAAGATCTCTAGCCACAACTCAACAAGATTGCTCAACCTATTCAAAAATCCATTTTTTTTTATATTAGCATTGTCCTTAGAAAATGATATCAGTATTATTTCCGCCACAATATCATTTTTTGTCATCTAATAAGAGCTCTCACCCCAAGAGAGTAGTTGACTTCGCGCTGAAGAGGTCTCTACATATACTGAGTGGGTTTACGATGAAGTATGTCTATCGCAATAAAGATGGCACCACTTACCTACCAACCTGAAGCGAAACTCCAACATTTCAATTTGACACACTCGTTTTAGCACCGAAAGTATTTTTATATTTTAAATATATAAGTTTTTGAAAGAAAAAACCATTGCAGGTTTTCATTAGTCCCAAACAAATCTTTTTAAAGTACTACCATTTTCAAATAAGTTTTGATCGATATGTATAGGCATACATGGTTTTTCAGTCTCTCAAAAATTTTTATTTAGTACTTTTTGAAAGTTTGCATATTCTTGTTATTGCTCTCGATAAAATTTCTGAATTAACTAGACTTTTTGAGGCAAAATGTTGATTTTGTTAACATTATATATTGCTTTTAGAATAAGACACCGTCTTGCTCAGTTAAGAAACAATACTGATTAATTTGAAGTTGAATTCATGCATGGTTTCATGACGAAAATGAATAAAAACAAATTTTCAGGCCACTCATTATTCAACAATGTAACTAATGTTGTTCTATTTTCGTTTTCCCTGTCGTTCCTGTCGTTCAACTGCAAATTAAGAAACGAAACGCACTGGAAGGTTCAAAACACTTGTAGCAATCGTAAAATGGTAGAAAACTCATCACCATTTTGAAATATATTACGGCAGAATACATTTGAAATGTTGAAATTTTAATAACATCCTACCAACAAATGTGTTTTTTTAAAAACAAGAAATACCATAATAACAATAACAACAATAAAAAATAGTGAATAGAAAATAGATTTGTATAGATTATAACAATAATAAAAAATAACCACTTGAAGTGAATACATATAATAATTATAATAGTCGTCTTCATTGTTTCCCAGTTGTAGTTACATACAAATATTTAGAAACATTACAGACCTAGTTGCTGGTATAACAAAAGGCGAAATTCAAGTCAGTTAGCTCAAGTGCTACTGAGTTGTTAAAATTCTAGCTGACTATTTCAAGGTTTCGAGAAATATACATTTTACAGTCTTCATAGAAATTTTGAACTATGTGGCAAAAGTAACAAAAAAAATTGGACATTGTTCGTCGGGCACCAATGAAGAGACCAATGACTTTTATTTCACCATTAATTTTCTCCCCCCTCAAAGAATTTAATGGTTGGTTCATAAATTTCTTTTTTTTCCGTGTCAACTTCAGCAGGTTGAGGATTACCTATTTAGAGTTTTTTGTTGGATCCCATATGAATGCAATATCCTTCTTTCTGTATATTGCTATAATGTCAATTTTTCTAATGCTCCCATTGGAAGTTGTAGGTACAGTTGACTTCCTCGTAAACTTCAAATTCATCGGATAAAGTTGTGGCTATTAGGTGACGAATGGTGTGATGGCTAGTGTTTCTCAGGGGTTAACCAAATGAACAAGATCCCAAGACGTGAGGAAGGGTTTCAGTCTCATTATAATGTCTGCACTGGGTTCCGTCTTGGGATCTACCTAGTATTCCTCTTATGTTCACTACAAATTCTGTCACTTTAATAGTTTCTTTCCACTCAGATTTTGTCAGGCCCTCTTGAGTCGTCATTCAAGAATCTACTGGAGTGTAAAGTTCCACACCTATTCCTTTCATTTTCCAATTTTCCAGTTGTTATATTCTATTTCCTTAAGGATATCTCTCAAGTTACGTCCAGAATAGATCCCTTTGTCTTTGCCAATAACGATATTCAGTTTTTTCAAGCAAGTGTTAGCTTTCACATCGAAAGATCTCATTTGTCTCGTAGCACATTCTGTTGAGATCTAAATTTCTATGTTATATTGAAGCTTTGAAGAAACAATTCCCATGATGCTCCAAAGAGTCTAAAGGGACCTAGTTCTTTCACTTTTGGAAAACAGTAGAGCATACTCTCTGGAATATCTGAAGGTAACGCATTTCTTTAAAAGATTTTATTTTTTGGTCGATATCTAAGAGAAATTTTGAAGGTAAGGGGAGTATTGAAATGTGTATGCCATATTGGAAAGTTTAGTACTTTCTGGGAATCCATTATTCTCCCATCTTTGAATGTTACACCCAGATATTTGATTATATCGTTTTTAGATTTTGACTAGATGGAATGATTTGCTCAATGAAGTCACCGAGTAGTGTTCATCTTTTCTAACATTTATTATTATGATTTTATCATTACCTACTTAAATTTAAAGCAATTTTAAATAATTCTGCCTTCGTCAATTCCAGCAGTTCTCACTGACCAAGCAGTATATAACTCTGACAACTCGTCCATTATGACATTTGTGGCCAGATTTAAGGCAGGTGATAAAGATACTCGCTGCATAACTCCTTCTCAAAAACATTCTTTTTGTTTTTCTACTTGAAGATATTTTGCAATTTTTCTGGTGAAGAGGATGATAGTATTGTTTTCTCAAGATGATCGTGGCCAGTGTTATTTTACCAATGTCTGAAAAATCTAGTGTATTATTGTTTTTAATAATTTTTGCATCCTTCAAAAGTCTATTGAGAATAGATGCATTCATAAGAGATCCTGGAAGAAACGTGAATCCTCTTTGATTTTCATTGAATATGATATATTTCCTGAATCTACTGTCGAAAACATTTTCCATTATTGAAATAGGTATTCAGTTTTCAGGTAAATTTTCAGGAATGAAAAAAACTTGAAAAATTGAGGAATAAACCCTGTATTCGAAATTGTGGTTGCAATTTTTGATATGATCTTGATTATCTGTTTGTTCTTGTGAACTTTTAATATTATGCTATCTGGACCCGGATAAGTATCGATTTTGATTTTATTTAGAGACAATTCGATTTCTTCTGCTATCATATTTTAATAATATTCCATATTGATTTCATTTTTTTCTTGTTCAGTGAGCTTCATTGGGTACTCATCCTTCAAATAATCGTTACGTGTTGAATATCTATTGTGAAATTGTTGAAAAATCTCATCAAGAGGAATTTTACAGGATTCATTCATATCCATACGAAATACTTTTCTCCGCTGGTTGTGAAAGAGGTATTGAACAACTTCTCAGAAACATTTTTCTTTTCTTTTCTGACGGTCTCTAAGAGTCAGTTTTTGTGGTGTTTTTCCTTCCTTTTATGTTCTATTCTGAGAAAATATTTTTTCTTTCTTCTCAGTCCATAATGTTTTATTGCTTGATGGTTAGGACCTGGCAATTTTCACATTATTTCTTGGAGGAAACCGATGAATTCAAAATTTAGTAGGTCATCAAAAGATTTGGAGAAAGTTTTATTCCAGAAATTTATTTTCTCTCTGAAATCATCATGACTCTTGGTAAATTTCTTGAATAATTCTTTTTCTTCTTTAAAAATATTTAGTTTCGTATCTATCCACAAGTTTGTCCCTATAATGTGTTTTTTTATAGTATTTTTGAGTTTTATCAAAGTTTCCCTGAAAGTATACAGTTTCCAACAACATAATTTTTGTGTACTTTTCTTGTATAAATTTTCAAATCTCTTTGGAAGAAGAAACTAACATCTTTGGATGTTTTGCACATCTGACGGGCCTGCATTTCGAATATCTTGTGAGCTAATTGTCCCAAAGAATTCACACGCACCCTGGAATTTTGTATCTTGAGGATATTTCAACGGTAAATATGAATTTTCTTCATCGACAAAAATACACGTTGTCAAGTTTGACTGATTCTTCTTGTCAACCGAAAACTTCCGAAATATTTGTCTAGCACTAAGTTTTCTCTGGAATCTTCTTTTCAAATAACAATATATCATAAAACATCTCTATCACCAGCTATAGTCGTATATTTAAAATAATCAGTCGGCGAAAATTAGCTAAAATTGAGCGTCTTTTGAGGATATAAAATTTAATCCTGCACATTGCTTTTCTCATGCATCAGGATAACTAGCCCACGGACCTCTAGAAAACCAAGCACAATTTCAAGAAACCCACCAATAAAAATACAGAAATATCAGGACTTTTATTTTAGTGCTGCAAAAAAATAACGTTTTCAATGTTGAGGTTGCTGCTGATTTTTTGCAATTAAATTAGTTATATTTCAGTTGATTTTATCACTTACTTGTAAAATGAAATCGGATTCTAATTGTAATATGTTTCTACATTTCTTTTTTATATATGCTGTAGCAGAAAGATATGTGAATGAGAAAAGCATTAAATAATTCAGTACCTAATTTTTCTGATATTTCTCTATATACTTTTTTAAATTCTCCCAAATCGTTATAAGGAAGATTCTTTGAAAGCACGTTTTGAAGATAAATCAGATGATATTTTCATCATTTGATTTTTCTGTACCGTTGTCAAACTGATGAAGGGTGTTGAAGGGGTCTACTATCAAGTATTTATTTCTTTAGTGTTCTGGAAAATAATCCCAAATAGAACCACGGAGGTGTTCAATCATTTCGTCTTCTATTTGCATTGGCAACATTTCCCAGCCAGAGGAGAGTGATTATAGTTCTTTTTTAAGATATCAGCCAAATAAGCCACCATTGTGAGCTATTCAAAGTTATTGATGTGATCAGCATGTTTTGGCAACGTCTACAGAATTACTCAAAGAAGAGGAGCTAAACGCCAGAAACATACTCGTGAACCCTTATAGAGGTCCGCGAACCACAGGTTCAGAAGCACTTGGATAAATAGTGGTGATCGGAATAATAGATATAGGACAGCTTCAAAATAGTTCTTTGTGAACTGACGAATCTGTTGAAACATTACAATCAAAAGAACAAAGTTATGACGTCATCACCCTATTGAATTCATTACTCTACTAGCCAGAAATTCGTTTAATTGCCACCTGAGAAACTATTAATTTTTTTGTGGAAATGAGCTACTACACAATCATTACATTCATACATTATTTATTATTTAATCATGAAACATTTCTTCGAGTAATTATTATAATACTAATAAATTTATAGTCCCTCTCATCATATAATTGAATAAGTACCTACATAATGTTTTCATATTAAACTGATTTTCCTTCTCCCTTCTATTGACTTATTGACTATTGATTCTTACATACGCAGGAGATATCAATAGAAACAAATTTTGAACGAAAGTCAATTTTTGTGCAGAAAATCATTGTTTTTTATAGACTTTGGGTTTTATTTAATAATAATATGATAATAATAATAATAAAAATAATAATAATCCTTGAAGGTGGTGGAAGAGTACACGCATGCTATTGGTATGAAATTTGGGATAGAAAAATGTGCATCTCAAAAGAGAACAATACGGGACTACGAAGAGGATGTGCAGCTCGTAGATGGAAGCATCCTTCACCATTTGGATGCCGGAGACACGTATACTTACCTCGGGGTGGAAAAAGGCCACGCACAAGAGTGGCCTCTCTCCGTGGAAAATATCGGCACAAACTTCGACATGTCTGCTCATCGGAACTGTCGGGGAAGAACAAAGTTGCTGCAGCAAATATACTTACTCGTTTGGAGTGGTGAAATGGGAAGAGCTGTATCAACACGATGTAAAGACCCGAAAAATGATGCATTTCTATAGCAGTTTGCATCCCAAATAGTCCGTTCCATAGTTGTAGTTCTCCCGAAAACAAGGAGGCAGTGGACTTTTGAGATTGGAGTATTTATATTGTAACGAATTAAAGCACTGACTGTCTTAAACTAATTTATTTTCTACAATATTTACGTGACTAATTCATTTACACACGTTTATCTGCACAACATGTTAACAGCTCGCTTTTTTCAAAGAGACTGACTTTTACAGAAGCTGGCGGCCCGGTTTATGTTGCGGTAACGAACATTGTCGAACCCTTCTCGAACTCTCTTTTCGCTTCTTCGGCGTATAAAGGAATGTTCGC
>WOGN01006785.1:0-12232 GCA_015342105.1 Leptinotarsa texana | reverse complement strand
TGGCCAACTAAGAGAGTTGAATTTTTTTACCTATTTTTTTAATGGGGATGACGAAAAAAAATTGCCAAAACGATAAATAGACAGCATCCTGTATACGATGGTTTATTTTAAAATCCCGGATACAAATTATACAACTATGATGTTAACAACGGCCAATTTTTTTCAAGAATTAAATAATATTTTATTGTTATTTTTATTTTTTGTTAACACCGAACATTACTCAAGATTATACCATATTGTGATAAGAACTCAATATTTAATCATATTAAATCACAAAACATCAAAATAAAATATGTATTTCAGAATATTAAGTTCTTGTTACAATACTGTATGATTTTGAGTAATTTTCGATGTTAACAAAAAATAAAAATTAATTTGCACTAAAAATTTTGAAAATTATTTTACTTTTCAACAAAATTGACGGTGGTTAACACCATAGTTGTGTGATTTGTAATGTTGCAGGCTTTTAAAATGAACTCTCATATACAGGATGCTGTCTATTTATCGTTTTAGCAAAATTTTTTCGTAGTCCCCATTAAAAAAATTGGGCAAAAAAAATAAAACTTCTCTTATATGGCCATGACTTCAAATCTAGATGTATCTTTCAATGCTCAACAACTTTTCTGAATAACATTTCCCAAAATTTTTCAAAATAAGATTACTTTACTCTTGTCTCAAAAACAAATATTTGAAGACTCCTCGTGTATTACGTGTATTTTCCTGTATTTCTTTGGTGCGTGTTTAGTTTTAGGGGATGCACAAACCTTTATCAAGAATAACTTTTTGTCGAAAAACATTTAATGAATAAGTTTCTCATATGGAGCTTATTTTGGTGATGACACTGTATATAGTGCATGTATATATACATTCCGATCATTTTGATAGTGTACATCATCTTCGGGAGAGACCTCAGAAATGTTATTATGAAATTAGAATCATAAATGATTCCATAACAACATTTTTGTGGTCTCTTCCTGAAAATGGTAGTATACAATATCAAAATGTCACTCTTGCTGCTTTGCCCACCTTTTTTAAATGGAAAAACTACAATAATCAAACATCTCCATACCAAAACAGACTCTTCAAATGAGTTTTCATTGAAAATAGGGATGGTTGAGTAGATCAACATTTTGACACTTTATAACTAATATTGATATTGCGTACCTCAAATATTGGAGAATATTTTTGGAAAGTCCAATGATTTGATATCTAGAATTTATATACGAAACATTTTTTGATAACTTTACTACTTTATCGCAAACTGCTAATTGAAACACGTTGTTTATATAGAAGTAAAATAATTTTCAGTTGAATATGAATTCAAAAACCAACTTATTCTATTATCACAATCCATTGAGCTTTCGTCACTGGATAGAGAAATCTCCAGGACGAAGTAACTTTAGTTTAGTATCTATGTTTGAAAGCTAATAGCCACCACAAGATATTAATATTAATGTTGATGGTGTCAAACATTCAAAAAATTTGGATATTATATAATGGAATTGGCCGATAATTTTTTGTCAGATTTTCATTAAACGTTTCCCAGAACCGCAACTTGCGCTCCACTTTACGATAGCGCCTTCAGGAGTGTTCATACTAACTATATTCTACCCACTCAGTACTTTATATAAATTAACGATTTGAATAATATAACTTTCTACCTTTTTAAGTTTCAATCTTTTTGTCTGAGTTCAAATACAAATTTAAACATTAAGAAAAAAATTATAAACCATTGAAATGTAATGAAATTACCAACATTGAAGAACAAATTTGGTAATGGGGAACTATTCATTTCTATTCGGACAATCATTAAGTGTTCGGAATTTTTGTATTCAAGTTGCACTTCATTGTGAGATTTCACTGAACAGTTTACAAAACCGCAACACGTGTTTCGTTATACAATAGTTTCCTCAAACCGTTTCAAAATCTCACATTAAAGTGTTAGGTACTTGAATGCGTTATGAATTTCTATCAAGTATCGGTAAATTTCATCACATATCCTAAATCTCTTGATTTATGAACATTCCTAAAGATTGAGTTCCGAACCTTTCCCTTTCAAATGTAAAAAGTCCTAGTCATGATTGAATTCATGCCCCTCTGCCATCAGATGAGTAGCAAATCTGGAATTGGTCTTCACGTTCCAGGAACTACTCCGAAGTTCATTATTATTTGGGAAAACGTTCTCTTCGTTTAGCCAATGTAAAGTTTCGGACGAGAACCGTAAGTCAACATACATACTCCTGTTCTATCCGACACATATAAAAAACGAACCATATTTTTGGTGGATTCACCAAAGTATGTCAATGTCCTATGATGCTTGTAGTTGGGTAAATATGGTTCATGGTAATTTGAAAAGTCTCTGTTGTACTGGTAAACAGTTGGGTAAGTTACATGAATTTGTCAATTACATTCATCATCATCATCATCTGTTAAATTAATCCATCACAGAAATGGAGATTGATAACCATATCAATTTTCTAGATTTGAATATTATTAAAATCGTTAATGAACACGATTTTGTAATTTTCTACAAAGAATCTTATACATATATTTTTATTTTAAATGATTATTTGACACATATTTATCAGCATTCAACAGTATGCTTCATATACAGTTGAATACTCAACTGTCGGAAAAATATTTTCAGAGAGATTTTCACTAAACAAATTGCTTCCAACAATGATTACGAGGTAGAAATTATCGACTCCATTCTTTTCAAAAAACTACGAAAACAAACTATGATCTACCCAACTTCAAAAAATGACAGTAAGTGTCATAGGACATTGATATACTTTGGCGAATCTATCAATAACACCGCTCGTTTTTTGAAAAAGCTTTGACATTTCTTATGGAACAAATAAAAATTCAAGCAAAATTATTAAAAACAATAAAGACAAAGCTTAAGTGTCTGATAGATGAGGAGTATGAAAGTTGACTTGAGGTTCTTGTCCAAAACTTTATATTGTCCTAAACAGTCAATATAAAGAACGAAAGAGCATAGTAGTTCTTGAAATGTAAAAACCAATTTCGTATTTGCAAACCATCTTTTGGCAGGGCATCAGGGGTTCAATCACGACTATGAAGAGTAACATTTGAGATAGAAATCATTTGGAATGCTTGAAAATTAATAGATTTGAGAATTCGAAACATTTACTGAATGATCAAATTTAATATACGACAAAACATTGAAATTAACAGGTCAAAAGTAACATTTCATAACGCTAAAAGAATCCTATTCTCAAAGTTGCAAACTCGTTTCCTCCGTTTCATAAAAGAGGACGTGTGTCTCTCCATTCACAGGCGATTTGGGTGAAATTGGTGACACGTGTGAATCAATGAGTCACATTGTCTGGTGCATAATTGCTCATATCTAATTCATCTAGAGAAAATTCGATGGCAACATTTAACTTGCCACTTGATCTTTCCGTTAGAGAGAATTTTTTTAAATGAATAACTGAAATACGGGAAAACTTATGGATTGATAGACTTTATGCATTATCTTCTTTCCTTCCTTTGAACACGTGGGTTTTTTATGTCCATCCAAAGTTTCCACTCTTGTGAAGGACTCCAGGCATTGTGACAAATTCAATTTGCCAGTTCTTTGTGGTAAGAGGAGTGACAAATCCTTTTAAAAGTTAACGAAGGAACTCCAAGCTGGTGTAGTGAAAAAATGTAAGGACGTGTTCAGGAGTTGACTCTATTGTTGGTCCGGAAATTCATTGTTTCCAAGATACGGGGTGTTAAACTTTTCTAAATGAATTATTTTTTGTATCATTATGGTGAATCCCTCATCCAATTTTGGTGAAATTTAGCAATAGTATTTACACTTGAAACACAGTTTAGCCTAGAAATTTGCGCTACTGACCTTTCTTGTACCATTGAATTTAATTTTGGATGAAATATTCAAAAATAGTATCCCTTAATTTGTTTTCCAGCAAAAATATTAAAACGAAAATCGAATAGAAACAACTAATGTTCTATGTAAATTGTCTGCGTTATTTGACATTTGCCAAGTTACTTTTAAAGTTCAAAAAAGGAGTTTGTTCAGAAAAATGTACCACATGCATTTCTGGACCTATGTTCATATGATTTTTTTCACAGGAAATTTGCTCCTGGGAGGATGGCTCCAGAGTTCGTGATGGCTTTCATTGTTCTTTGAGATAAGTATAATGTTAAGAAGATTCCGGAATCATAGATATTTATAGTTGTATCATCAACAAACAGTACGAAAAATACACTCGATAAGTTACTAACGGTATCATTGATGTATATAAGCCCAGAATGTATCCCTAGGAGTACACTCGTGCTGACACCTGTCTAATTTGATTATTATCTCGTATCCCATAGTATTAGACTTACTCTGAAGGAAATGTTGGTCAACATATTCCAATAGTTTAGATATATATAGGTAATTACTAATTAGTAAAAGATTAAAAGGGTGTTTTGATTGGTTCCTATAAATTTTTTCGCAAGTTCTATGAAAGAGAAAGTATTCAAAATTGTATTTCGATTTGATCGAAAGCAAAATTAAGAATTGGTGAGAATCCAGGTAAAAAAAACGTCCTGTAATTTAAGTCAAATTCAAAAGATTTCTGATGGATATTTAGGTAACTCAAATTATTTTTATAGAAGTCAGGGAAACGTCAAGATTTATTTAATGATTTCATTTGCTACTCGTAAGTTTTCTCGATTTCATTATTTGTTACCCAAAATTGCAAATAGTTTTTTCATTGATAACATTTTTTAAACGAATGCTTGTATAATTATTTTTATTTATTGTTATATAATCAAGGATTATTCTAGTTTTTGACTGTTATTTCGCAACTTTTGTATTCGTCTTCATAGCTAATTATAATCGAGATGTCAAAAAAGGAATGTTTATTTTTCGCAAAGATCAGAAAAACTATGTAGGTATTCAAGATTTGACAATAAATTCTTAAAGAAGCAGTGCTGCCTTCAGAAACTGTAGCACCAATTTTTATAATTTTATTTAAAATAGGAATAAAACGGGTGGTTCAGCTGACCCGATTCGAGAACCGAAAAAAATGCAGTGAATACGAAAACTGAAAGACAAAAAAACAGATAAGTACTTGCTGTACAATAATCCGTTAACAAAAAATTTTGATCGCAATTTTCCTCTTAATTATGCTTTTGTTAAGTTACTATTTTTTCCAAAATGAAGGTTCGCGTATAAACCTACATGTATTTAAAAACGACACCGGAAATGTTTTTTTTTTGGAGCTATTCCCTGACGCTACTAGAAAATGTCCTCTCTGGAAAAAGTTTTGTTTCCTTATTGATAAATGATAGCTACACGAATATAATTTTTATAAATATTTTATTGTCATTGTTTAATAAATGTATTGAATATTACTGGAGTTTTTTGCCAACACCAAACCGTTATTTTAATACCTCGACAGGTGTTTCGATCACCAAGTGATCATTTTCAAGAAAAATATCAAACTCTTCGTCTACTTCCTCTTGAAGATGATCGCTTGATGATCGAAACACGTGTCGAGGTGTTGGTATAACGGTTTGTTATTGGAAAAAAACTCCAAGTAATATTCATTACTACACCAAAGGTTCCAAACAGTCATCACAAATAGATGTATTGTTTAATGAAATTATTACAGTTTTCAAATTAAAGTCATACTGATTTTTGAGAAAAACATCATTTCTTAAAACACCTTTTCAATGCATCAATCTTATTTGGTAATCAACTATTTATTTTTGCCAGTGAAATGCAAATGATAGGCATCACGAAATCACTCATCAAGTGAATTCTTCTTTATTTGCAATCTCTCCTAAGAGTTTAGAGTAATGTTCTTAAACATTTTTTAATATTTCCCACAAGTTTTAAAGCGATGTTGATTGAATTATTTGCTCATTTTGATTTTTTTAATAAATACTTGGACAAAAAATACAATAAAATGAAAAAGCAAAAAATTAAATATTTTCTAAAATTTCGCAAAGGATAGCATTTCAACTTATAATGACTTCTTCCAATGACATCTAGGAGATTTTCAAATATTGAAACAAATTTTCATTTTTATTACGTAAATGCTTGCTTTAAAATATTACGTATTTTTCAGTAACGATGCCTTCTTTATCGAGTACTAAAATAATTTTATTATTTCATATTCCTTAAAAATCTGTAATTTTAAAAACTGATTTTGGTCGAGGACTCAAAACTTACCGTAACCCTTTCATATAGTATTAAAATGTGCGTTAACTATAATTTTAGAAGTTAATTAGTCCATTATTAGAAAAAATTCATTGGATATAAAAATATCATTCCTTTGGTTCAATATTTTTAAAGGAAAATAGTAATTTTACATGCAGTATGATTTTGGAATGTATATTAGAAGTTGAACTCAAGCTGAGATATTTGGAATTGTAATTAGTTGCAAAAATTTTTAGCCATGTTCTCAGGTAATTCCAATATCAATTTGGGGACTGAAGCCTCAATTTTAAAAACGAACTCTGGAAAGCTCTGTAGGTTTCAGGAAATTGAATGATGAATAGTGAGAAGTATTGATATACTCCATGTAAGATACGATTTTTGTAGTTTTCGAGCTTTCGAATTTTCAGCCGAATGAAACATTTTTTTTCCAGTTTTTCTCAATAGGTTTTCCAGAAATCATGTACATAAAAGTCAGCTTCATAAAATCAATGCAAAAAGCAAAAATTTGATCGAAGCGAAAAGTTTATGTTTAAGAAAAGCAAAGTAAAATTTACAACTTCAGGATAAAAATGAAAAAAAATGTTTCGTAGCTTCAAACTTTTTTTGAAAGCTTCGTGACATTACCTAAGCTTTCATTATAACACAAATCAGCTTTTATTAACTGAATCTACTTCCCGATAGTATTAAAAATTTGCTAAGTTAGTTACCTCATTAAAAAAATTCTCATTACCTAATGTTATTTTTGAAGCTGAATCATATAGAAAATACTCTGCTAGTGAAATTTAAAAGATCACAACTGAAAGTTTGGTGTAACTGATGTATCATCCCACTATCATATGCATTTTCAAGATTATATTGAAATAATTAATCTGAAATAATTTTGTTCGAAGTAAAATAGGTTTGGATATTTCCTAATTTATTTGGAGTTTCTGCTAGTTCATTTGGGATATTTTTTGTGTGAATGAGCATTAGGAATGAAAAATGCAGAGAATATTTTTATAAAATTAGACAACTATCTTTGAAAATTTCCACCTGAACAATTCCAAAAGTGGCTCTCAGCTCAGGACTTCGAACTATGGAATGTATTAGATTTTCAATTTTAGGTTGAGAATTCAATTTTCATCGTATATGACATACAATAGAAATTTTTTGACTTTATTGACATTAATGTTGGACTATGTCACAAAAAACCTATCAAAGTACCGAAAATAAAAAATTAAGACACTAGTCCAAACATTATTAAAAAACATGTGATATAATTGGATAGCCTTCAATGTAAGCAATCCAAATTACCTTTTTTGAATGTTATAATTTAAAATATAATGAAACTCAAATATAACGACTTCATGAAATGCACAATGGAAATTATCCTCTATAGCTGTTACAGTATAGAGAGTTATTTTCATGAATTTTCTCAAAACTTATTTTCGTTTTGATAATGAAGTACTTTCAAAATGAAAGATTTGACTGTCCATGAAAACTAGAATACTTTTAATGGTTTCAATGATTTTGATTGGGATCATTGAAAAAAACATCTCAATTCAATATGATATGAAAAATCATGCCATATTGATTTTACCAATGTTTACAATAACTTATGTGGTTTCTTAGGGATCCTGAATACTTTTACGATTAATTTTTGGCGAAGGCGTTGATATTTAATTGTATTTGGTGAATGACCAATTCATCTGTATTCGAGCATAGTTGCATTATTATTCATATTTCCATTTTGAAGAATAAGCTTGAATCTTAATTTTGCAGAGATGTCGAATATTTGTGTAATTGCTCAAGTCCACTAGTGCATGTGTACAAATAATTTGTGTATGGAAACGACAGACAACTCAGTCCACGAAGATCAAAGATAAACGCGGGTCTGGTCGGCGCGGCCGTTCATTGCAAAACTAAATTTCGACCAACCCCACCACAGGAAACTAGATGATACCAGAGTCCAAAAGCGCTTCATCTATGATCCAGTATCATACCTTCTTTATTGCATAGCCATACGTAACTAGGAAAGAGATTATTTTGAGTATTATTTTTTATTGAACTTGAATGTCGGTATATATTTTTTTCTACCTATTCAAGCCATTGGTTGTTCTTGGTATTCAAAATTGATTTTTTTATAAATATCACGAGCCATTCATCATTGTTTCAAGAGGAGCTTGTAACATCTGTCATCCTGGAAAGTATATGTAGGAGAAGAAGGTACTCTGACTTTTTTCTTAAACTAAACCTCACCATTTGATCTCCACAAACTTTATTTGAGAAATATATCACGACATGTTTAACTAACACAGAAGGTTCTTCAACAATGATTTGAATACTACAATATTTATATACCACAGGTAACTACAATTGGGACTAGCTCCATCAAATTACCTAAACTTCTACAATTCTTATATACCTGAAGTACCTCTTCAATTATGATTATTTGAAGCATATTACCTCACTTCTGAATCAATAATAATACTTCGCTGAATTTTTAAGAAAGAAAGATGATGGTAGTCCCAATTGTAGTTACCTGTGGTATATAAATATTAGCGTAAGAAGCAACTTGTAGTATTCAAATCACTGTTGAAGGAGCTACTGTGTTGGCGAGAGAGTCTTGATATATTTTTCAAATAAAGTTTTTAGAGGGGTAGTTTATGAAATTACTATGGATCTTCATCAAGTAACGGCCGAATCAATCAGAAGAAAAAACTCTGACTTTTATATTTGATAGCTTCATATATCATTTGATGTATTGAACATTGGTTACAGGTATTTCTGAATAATCATGATTATAATTATTTTTCAAGAACATTAGAATATCTTTTTATCTATTAATCGATTTTTCTTCAAATTTGTTATGTAGGTATATACAGTACCGAGCAAAAAATTATAATGATCTTTTTGCCAAGTTTGTGTCACTTCCGATTGAGCTGAAAATGCCATCCATTTAATGTTTTCAATAAAACATTCTACATATTTTTTATTTTTAAATATGCACCAAAAGTACATTTGAAAATATCGATAACATAGTGTACCAAAAAATATCACCTATAGGTGTGGCAAAACAAAATAATTTGTTATTTTGGTTACTGGCATTTAGGAATTTTGAATGTTCGTAAATAGCAGCGATTTACTTAAAAAGGTTTTTTCATAAAAAATCTAACATGACACACCGAAGCAAAAATATACAATGTTCAGAACAGAACACATGATAATAAACATGTTGCCAACGAACTTTAAAGATTTCCAGTTCAAGTGATACATGATCCCTGAAAAAGGTTTTCATTTGTGTGTTTTTTGGACAAACACTTTTGCCTTTTTCCACAGTCAGTTGATGAATTTAGAAAGTTTTTATGTCAAACTCAATTTGGCAAAATACTTTTCCAAAAACATATATATTTAGAAAGACTTCTTCAAAATTGACTTTTACAAAGTGGTTTGATTTGTGTAGATTTTAAACATCTTCATAAATAAACAATGTGGGACTGAATTATTTGACCAGTTCGATAATTCGCAATTGGCAATTGACAAGATCATTTCAAATCTTTAGAATTCGATTTTTCACTAAATATTCACCAGGTGTTGTCACCGATTTTGATGTGGTAACCTAATCGATGATTTTATTAACCGAAATTTAGGACCTTCCTATACCTATTTAGGTAAACTGACGAATCGTGCATAGCGAAGGAGTGCAACATTTTATTGAATCACGATATTCACATTTGTCATGCTAGGATCGTTGTCTTTTTAAACAATGTAAATATATTTAAACTCCTCTACTTACATTTTTGTCTTTCTGAGGGTGTTGAAAAATCAGATCATTAAATATTTTTTAACGAAAAGTCATCGATGGAAATAATCTTTCTTGGTTTTTTATATATCGATATTTTGTATACAGGGTGTTATCTAATAAGTGTCTGATATTTTACAGGCGCACGGCCTTCATTTTTGAGATACATGGTGCAGAAAATTTATTTTTATGTAGGTTTATCGTGAATAAATTACGAAATATTGGTATTTGGTAACTTTTTAATGTGATAAATTCAAATTTGGTCTTAATTTGGCACTTAATTGTAGCGGGCGCCAACTACAGGTCTGTGTATTTTTTGGGGAGTCACAATTTTGTCGTGCATGTATGTATCACATTTTTCAGAAGAAAAGCCGATTCCTCTATTATTTTTACATGAAAAAGGTATGTGAAAAGTCGCTACAAGCAGCCGTTTTCGAGATATTTTAGAGATATTTTGATTTAAATTAATCCATGCATCCAATCGTTTTCTCACTGATTTGCGCACTCTTTGAAAAAAAAGCAGTAGGCTAGTAACTAAGTTTATTCCAATATTTGTGCTGTCATTTCAAAAATAATCTCTTGACGCACAGTAAAATAGTTATATTTGTTATTAGTGTGATAATTTGTTTGAAAATGGTAAACGTTACAAATGTAGAATATGCTGAGATACATTTCACATACGGACTTGCTAGACGTTTGTATCAGTAGCGTAATCCGAATCGCACAACTCTAACCCCAAAAACCTTTTCAATAATTCACACTCGGTTAAGGAAAACAAGAAGTTTTGAGGAAGCTAGTCATCTGCCGGGTGCACATCGGTCGGTAATAATCCCAGCAACCAAGGAAATATGTAGTTTCAAATCTGGTAGGAGAACACCCGAAAACAAGCCCCAGAAAAATAGCGCTGACGTTAAACATTTCTCATGTTCTGGTATGTAAAATTCAATTAATAATTTACTATATCCCTACCATATTCAAAAAGTTCAGGCATTCTTACCTCGTGACTTTCCGTTACATATCAACTTCTGTCGCTAGTTTCTCGAACGCCTTGTTTAAAATCCCGTTTTTGAAAATCAAATCCTGTTTACCGACAAAGCAAATCTCTCACAAACGCCATACGAAATTTTCACAATCACTTGTGTTCAGGGGAAAAACTCCACGCGATACAGGAATCACATTTCCAAGAACAGACTTCTCTCAACGTGTGGGCAGGAATCCTTGGAGATTATTTTATAGGCCCATTATTTATAAGATACATGCACGATAATTTTCAGATCAAACTTTCGGCAACCGTTGGATGGGTCTGAGAGGGCCTTAACCGTGGCCCCCTAGTTTGCATTTTTTCCTGTGGGAAATATCTAAAATAAATATTTTAGATGTCCTAAAATGAATATTTCAGATATCCTTGGTAAATTAAAGATTTTGACACCTATCCAAAATGAATAAGAATTAAGAAATCGAATAATTATTTTTTCATATCGATTCAAGATAATTCCTGAAATTTTCCAAAGAGTGCGCGAATCAATGAGAATAAGATTGGGTGCGTGGATGTAGGCAGGAGGTAGACATTTCGAACATTTATTGTGATTCTGAATTACATTTATATCTAGTGTTCCGTTATTTATTGTTGATTAAGAATTAGCATGCATCGATTAATTTAAATCAAAATATCTCGGAAACGGCTACGTGTAGCGACTTTTGGGGAATCGATTTTTATTCTAAAAAGTGTGACAAAACATACACGGAATGACTATTCGACATTATTTTAAAATTTATTCACGAAAAACGAAATAAAAATAAATTTTCAACACCCTATATGTCAAAAATAAACGCCTTGCAGACCCATGCTTTATAAACTCTCTACTTTGTAAATAACTGAGGAATCTTCCTGTAAAATATCGGACACCTTATTACATAATGCCCTGTGTACTGACCACATTTATCTGCTTTCACAACTTTTATAGTAGAGGAGACCATGGGAGATCGACCTTCACCCATCAGATAACTTGATGAGATATGTTTTTTATCAAATATAATTAATTAACAAACGTGTCTATGATAACTTTCCTATCAAAAAGTTCACATAGTTTTTTTATGGAATTAGTTTTATTAAATTTTCTTTCATCATCTTCACTCTTTTCATAATCGAGTAAATTTCATCTCAATCGATAGTTTTTAACACCCAGAATATGCTTACGGAGACTTGCATACTTATTTATGTGCTTGGCTATATACCTGGCAAGCAGAAGTGAACAGGTAACTACACC